>JAUMHN010154117.1:0-22736 GCA_032360265.1 Heliamphora ciliata
CGACCACTGACTTTGCTACCACATCATTACCCTACTGATGCTAACAATGCCATCTCAAAGCTGACACGACGCCGATTCATGAGCAATAACACAACACCCAGCTCTAGAGAGAAGTTCACTTACTCAGCTGGACATCAAATAATGCTTTTCATCTCAACAGGCCTTCAAACCTTCATCCTCTACTCAAACTTCTATCACGAACCACAATTCTCACCCAAAAGAAACACTAGTGGATACACCATTGTCCTAGACAAGGTTCTATACAACTGGAAAGCAATTCGGCACCACAGTCACAAAGTCACCTGACCCAAACGAGTCACTCGACCAAACACATTCCACAGATAGAACATCTTAAAGACACCTAACATCCTACACAAAACCCAACAGTGTCCCCCGTGCAACCGCACATCACTACACAACTCAACATCTCGCTATCAAATCATGGATACTAAAGCTACCGATCAGCCTCACATCAAACATGATCGCCGTCAACCGACATCGATTCCAACTCTTAACACATACATCAATCCCTTGAGTCCACAATAGAAAAATATTTGGACCCAAGACACCAACCAAGACTAGCATCTTACACTTAGAAATTTTCTCACATCCAGGGTTTATCACGGCCCTTCCATTCCTGACCAAATAACCACGGCGGTCTGAACAGACCATGCCAACCAAGGCTTCTCAAACATCATATCCTTCCTGATTTATACCTTACCACGCTCTCGGGACCACCATCCAAACAAACGGTTATGCCAAAGCACAACACTTACCATAGTCGATAACCACACAATCCAGAATAAGCTGTACACAATGGTTAATGATTCTCAGCTGATCACTGTAGAAAGAACACTACATCTCAACACCAATTCCTTTGTCAACAAGAACAAGCAAAATCATTCCTGGTCTTCCAACCTGACCTCACAGGGAACACAACCCAAATGGTTCAACCATCATACAAAATGAGCCACACTGACTAGGTTACCACGACCTATCATGTTTACTACACTCATACGTAGTCTTTTACGGTCTTCCATTGTGGATAATACTCACCCCATCATGCGATTCTTTACGGTCCCGAACCGTGGGAGCAATCGGATCCCACGTTATACACACAGATGTTCCACATCCAAGAAGGCGCGTAGCCATGAACCACACGTTGAAGCCAAGAAGAAGCAAACCCACAATCACTCGATTATGGCGATATAAGTCCCTCAATCATAACTCTAAGGGTCACAATACGGATAACGAATCCACAGAGATTTTTTTTTTGGTCTCAGTACACAACCAAAACCTGAATCGATCAAGAACCCGACATCTCCCTCCAACAGAGATGAAACAACTCACACCAGACAACCGTCTACAAAGAAACTCTATCTCTTTCTAGAGAGAAGAAAAGGGTCAACAAAACCCATGACCCAATCTCAGCGTACTCCCAGTACTCACAAACACTTGGCCCCTCAAGAACCCTGTGGACTTCACCTTGATGCCACATTGACCGCAGTCAAATAGCTGCCGTTAACCACGATCACGGTACCCCAAACCATCTGCTACATCAAGCTCTCAGCTTTCAGACCCCATTCGCACATAGATACGAACACTACCAATCTGCATACCTTGTACAACACATCCCATACCAGAGGATTACAAGCTCATCACCAATCATGCACGGAGACATTCATCAACATTCCCATCGTGTCAAAACCTCACTCCAGAAGGTTGCGCTTACTCACCTAACTCCTGTTAGGCAAATCACAGGGACGACACGTCTTCTAACCCACTGTCCAAGTACTTCTCATAAAAAGCGCACGGCACTAAACAAAGGAAATCTAATCCTAAGGCTTTCCATCTAAAGTTACTAGTAACTTCCATTATCATACATACGCCTTCCACACTTTCGATTTTCCCAGGCACGTACCTACTGCAAACATCTTAACGCACTATTTCTCGCCTATCACCCCAGGCCAACAAACTACATGGTACATTGCTAAACTTTATTACTCCACACTTCACTCCCGTGGGCAAGCAACACACCCACCTTTGAACCTAAGGTCGAACACAAACAATCTCCAGACATACCATGCTCAAAATACACCACATCAGCACTAGGCCAACCACACTATCGAACCCTTTTACGGTCCTTTCAAACCTCATACACCCAACACGGTTCCCAAACATGATTTCTTAATTACGAGGATAATGACAAAACCACAAACCTGCATTCTCGTAAGAATTCCACATAATCGATAGTCAAGGATCTCACCACATAAACAATTCAATCACTGTACCCCCTTAGGGATTTCACTCAAACTACTGATTCTCCATACCAATCCAAAGACATTTTCAGAAACACAATCCAAAACGCTTGGGTTCACAGGGTAAAGAAAACGGGCTCCTCAAGGAACCACGGACAAACGGACTCACACGCGTACGATCCTAACGTTTAATTTTTACTAAGGAAGAACAATCCACATAGGAGGGCCAATTATGAAACATCTCTCTTTCTAGATAAACTACAAATCAACTCTAGGCTCTCACTCCAAGTCAACACCTCTTAGAGCCACCATTACAATGGGTATATCATTCGTTGCATTAGGTCTCCACACTTAGATCTCCATCGAAGCACACTAACTATCATTCATCCCTTCACATCCTAACAATGTATTGCACGCATTCATAAGACCCTCACCGGTTAACTACTAAAGACAACACCACATAAACTCGCATCACTATATTACATCTCTTCACAGGGTTGCGTCACATTAACACAATTTCCAATAGGTGGGTAACAACTAAAAAGGTAGGCCAAACCCATGCCACAATCTCGAGCTCACAGCTTCGGTATGCCCACTAGAAAATGCAAAATGCTCAATCGGGAACACCCATCTCTTATGTCACTACACGAGTACCACCGACATACAGCTATCCAAAAAAAAAAGAGCAACTACGAGCAACACGAACAAAACAAACCTCGCCTACCAACTACAGACCAAAGTGGCACCATCCTATCCCTCGACCATAAGGGTAAGATAACATCACCATCTCTAGTTCTTACGCCATGCCACATACTACCAACATCATCCCCTTATAGGACCTCCTCATACCGACACGTCATCCCAAGACGACCGAGTCAGCTACACCAACAACATTTATACCATGCCCCAAAAAAACTTCACACACTCACACTCACATTCTGACGAAACACTATGTATTCCACATGATCTCTTACTCTTGAGAACGATGACCCAAGTTATAAAACTTTTCTCCATGAAACTTCCCAAATGACCTCGAGTCTTCATTCACCACATCATAATCTTTACACACACTTTTAATTACCACTCTAGCCTTACGACCATCAAAACTAATACTACCACTTGAACCACATAGACTAAATGCTCCACAGGATATGCTTACCCATACAAACCCAAACACAACCCTCATCATAACACAATATACATTCACATCTACCCCTAACCTATCCAGAATACACACGGCATCCTTCAATCAGTTTTCTACTTCTGTAGGGCTAAGGATTCTTATGAACTTCTTTGCACCCAGATCTTTAAATTGTCTGATTAAGGGGTTACTATTGCTCTCAGCTCGCATCGCGATCCCATTCGCGTTCTGTTCCATCAACCTTACGATTACCTCCAACATCTTACTGATTAGATCCAGTTCCACCGGTCCCACTCGCGGAGGTTCTTCTTGTTGTGCCAAATTATACCAGTTCAGGTTGAATGATGCTTCGTCCGAATCTCTCCATGCTCCTTCCAATCGTAGGAAAGCTATGACTTAGGGCTTGACACAGGAGTCCAACTTATAGACATAATGATAAGAACAAACTATCTACGAAAGATTTTAATGACACAAAGGTTTGTCCCCTTAATCTGATAACCCACTTAGACTTCGCAAAATGACATCAACACAAGGCTCCTCCCGGGTCATATCCCCAATATGATAACTTGCATAGACTTCACAAATTGACAGTAACACAAGACCCCTCCCGGGTTATCTCCCTAATCTGATAACTTGCATAGATTTCCAATTAGGATCCTGCATCTGCAGAACGCGTTTCCCAAACGGACCTCAAAGCTAGTCAGTCAGTTACCCAATGGCAAAGGTATGATAACCCCAGGTCTAAACCACTCTTCTCAACAGACCGCGAGACGACACACTTGACCTACGGTCCACCATAGACCACATTCTAATAAGTCAACAGAACCTATAACCTAAGGCTCTGATACCAAATGTAACACCCTGCACCGGTAAGGCAGCCGCAGACCGGCAGCCCAAGAGATAGACAAGGAGTAAACTTAAACAACCATAAATATCTTAATATCAAAAGAGATAAACATGAGTCACTGGGGATTCACCATCCCAAGGCATACATTACTTCTAAAAGGTTAAAAATCTTCAAATCTTATACATGAAGCTTTGCCACCACTAAAACTAAACAAAAGAAAGACTGGCCAAAATAATTTCCAACACCAGAACCAAAACTACTCGATGACGCCTGTGGTGGACCAACTCTTAGCCGTTCCTGATATCTGCAACCACAGAAGTTACAGGAGAGCGCACTTAGCATTATCATGAACAGAAAAGACAGTTACTTAGATAAGGATAATTGAAAACTATTTCTAAAAAGTAGTTCATCACATTTTCCACGAAAATATAGAAACTGATGCATTGGCATGAACATGAAAACATCACAGATTATACAGAATCTTCTCAGTATTTCAAACATAAATATGCTCCTGGCTCAATCGCCACAAATTTAAAAAATGCATAACCACTTCTCAAATCTAGACTCAAACCCCAACAGTGCCCAAGTATTCGTCAACCTCATAACTGGGAGTTCCGACGGTACCGTAACCTCAATTCACAATACACAGGTAGCAACGTGATGGAATGAGGGCCACTCTCCACCAAACACGAGTGGTATGTGCTAAAACCTGGGACTCAGCCCAAAAGTCTTTAAGGCAAAAACCCCCGTTTAACGGGAAACCTCCCCTAAAGGGACAAATGAAAAACTCATAGTTGGGTAACCTCCCTCATAACGGGATATAAAGGGCCGAAAACCCATATAACTTGGCACGTTGGAACAACCACACAATATTAACCATACTTTCATAGTAACATTATGCTAGCTCAAAATAGCATAGATAGCACACTATATTTAAAGACATCATGGCATTGGAAAACAATAGGTTCATGCAATCATCAAAACTGGCCATAGTTCAAAACATGCGCTTCAAAGCATTTTCATGCATCATTTAAATAACTTAAGTTCAAGATAATGGCTAAGCACTCTCACCTTGTATAATATGCGTATGAACTATGCCTCTCCCAGCAAACTAAGCAGGATCCCCGGGTTCTACAATCTCCGTGCCTAACAAGGAAAGCACGACTCGTCCGTTAACACGGAATCCTCCCCCTTTAGCAGATGAAACTAAAATGATTCGAATCGTTGAATGTTTTCTTTGGTTTTAGGGACCAAAGAAACTTTTTGTTAGAAAATAGATATACAAGAGGAAATATTGGCACAACTTTATTCATAAAAACAAACAAAGAAGATATGCTCATTGTACAAGTATACGTAAACGATATTATATTTGCTGCTACAAATGAAAATCTATGAAAAAAATATTCTCTATGTAAGTAAAACGAGTTCGAGATGAGCATGATAAGGGAGCTCACATTATTTCTTGGATTACAAATCAAACAAGCAAAGAATGGAACCTTCATCAACCAATCAAAGTATGTACGTGAACTGCTCAAGCGCTTCCACATGGAAAACGGAAAAGTTTTGGGAACTCTAATGAGTCTCTCAACTAAACTTGACGAAGACAAGCAAGGGAAACCGGTAGACACTAAGCTCTACCGAAGTATGATTGGTAGTTTACTTTATTTAATTGCAAGTAAACCAGATATTTTGTTTAGTGTGTATGTGTGCACATTATCAAGCATGTCCTAAAGAATCACACTTAATTGTTGTAAAAAGAATTCTAAGATATTTAATTGGCACCATAGATATAGGCTTGTGGTATCCTAAGTTCATATCATTTGAAATGATTAGTTATTCTGATGCGGACTTTACTTGTTGCACAATTGACCGCAAAAGCACTAGTGGCACATGCCATTTCTAAGGAAAATCACTTGTTTCTTGGTTTTCAAAGAAACAAAACTCTGTAGTCTTATCTACTGCTGAAGCCAAATATGTGGCTGCAGGTAGTTGTTGCGCACAAATTTTATACATGAAACAACAACTCAATGATTTTAAATTAAAATACGATGTTGTGCCAATTAAATGCGATAATACAAGTGCAATAAACATTTCTGAAAATCTAATTTTGCATTTACGAACAAAGCATATTGAGATAAGACATCATTTCCTTCGTGATCATGTACAAAAAGGTGATATCTTTTTAGAACTTGAGAGCACTAGTGAATAATGGGCGAATATCTTTACTAAACCTCTTAATGAGGATCGCTTTATCATTATTAGATGAGAATTGGGACTTATGCATATTCGTGAGGTTGTATAATCTCAATTCAAGAAGAATTTTTAAAAAAATTGAACCTTTTTCATCTCAGGGATTGCTGGAAATCACAAACTGTGAAAACACACAGTCCAGTCGATTGAGCCCCATTTTTCAGTCGACCAAACAAATTTTTCTCAATCCCATCGACTGAACTTACTACTCAAGTCGACTGAACCGACGGGGTTTCAAAAAACCTGGAAGCTGAATCATTTTTTAAACACTGTTATTTTATTTTCACCTCTCAGCTTCTCTCTCCTAGGGCATAAATATACTGGTTTTTTACTTAAAAAGGGTTCCAACTAAAACCCCTCTCTCACACCACCATTCTACCTCTCTTACATCTTCCATTTCCATCTCTCAAAACCCTTCCATGGCACCTAGGGTTAGATGAGGTAAAGGTAAATCCATTGCTAGAGATGATCCCACCGGCGAAAATGACCAATGGTTCAACTCGAGTCACGCCGAAGTTCTCCACAAGCATCATCTCCAATCTCTCGATCCCATTTTTGGTAAAATCCTTAACATGCGCTTCTTGGATGCATATTTTCCTCATGTTTTATGTCTTTTCTCTAAAATTGGTTGGGGGCCATACATATTCTATCAACCCAAAGGTGTCTAGCCCCAAATCACTCGCCTATTTTATGCCAATCTCTCTCAAGAACTTAACCCAAATCCAAATGATCGTTATACTCACTTTTCTACTTATCTCTATGGAAAAACATACAATTTTTTTCATAAAGACATAGCAAATCTTTTTGGAATGGGTCGAGGAGATTTTATTTGTCCCCAAATTTCATCTCAATCATGGATCATGGCACAAGAATTCACTCCCGAAATATTTTTACTCATGATCATGACTGAACCCTCTCTAAATTTTGCCCTCACCCCATCTTACTATCAACTCACACTTGAGGCCAAAATTTTACATCTTATCATTACATATAGCATATTGCCTCGTAGTAGATCCTGCACTTATATTTCCTATCTTGATTGCTTCATTTTATGGTGCATTTATATGGAAAAATGCCTCGACATTCCATCTCTCATATGTCAATGGATGCTTTCGAAAGAAAGTACCAAGAGACATACTCTTCCTTATGGAGGTTTTCTCACACCTCTTTTTGAGTCTTTTGGGTTTTTCCCATCTCTTTCCAATTTTGTTCCACCCAAAAGTTTTGATTTTCTTACTACTACAACCTTGAAGCAAATGGATTATCGTTTACAAAATGGACAGTGGCTACCCAAAAATCAAAGGCAAGCTCCTCAAGTTGCCCAAGATAGTGATGAGGAAGCCGAGGCTACTGCCTATGCACATGATGATGCTCCTCGACCTACTTCTCCTTCAATCCATCCACCTGCTCCTACCACTACTCCTGTTGCTACTCTTGATCCCTTCACCAAAATCTTTTTCAAGAAATTGGTAAAGTCTTTCTCAAAAAGGGTTGACAAATAATTTGTCAAAATCAACACTCATCTCACTTGTCTCGAGGATGCCTTAGGTGTTCCTCCCTATGATGCTTCTTCACCCGAGGATGATGGTGATGGTGGTAGCAATGCCGACGAGGAAGATTCTAGCTCTACTTTTTGATAATGACAAAAGGGGGAGAAACAAGTGCGCAAAAAGGAAAAGGCAAAAAGAAAAGCTCCACTTCACCACACTTCACCACTTCTTTTTTTTCTTTTTGTTAGAGACCATTATTTTGAATCATGTACTTATGCTATTTATGCTACTCTTAGTCCTTTTCTTTTGGATATTATTTATCTTATAGTTGTACTTGGATGTTTACTTGATTTATCATTTGAATGGTTATGCGGTTATCTTTATTGAATATTTAAATGGTTATGTTTAAATGGTTTCATATTGAATATTGAATGATTATATGCATGTTAATATCATATGAATGATTGAAAAGAGGCTTACCATTTGAAAAGATCATTTGAAAATATTTTATGGAATAAGTCCTATGATTGAAATGAACTTCAATATCTTCACAATTTATGCATATTGTAAGGGGGAGTTTTTTAATTCTAAAAGATTATTATCTCATGCTTATTGATAGGAGGAGTTTTATTTAAGCTTTTCTACATTATTTTGTTATGTGTTTGTCATCATCAAAAAGGAAAAAATGTTTGCCTAACAAGGTTTCAATGATCGATTTTGATGATAACAAACCTTAGTATCTAATTATATACATTGAGATCGTTTACAGGAAATATACGATACAAGATGAAAGCCATGACGCATAATTCCAAATCAAGTTTTTTGGCGACAAGTGTTTGATACAAATGCAAGAGTTGAAGAAGGATTGAACAACATATTTTAAATTTTATATTTTAGGATCTATGTACATTCACTAAGCTCATGAATATTACTTTTGAAACTCATAGGAGTCCTAAAACTCTTAAAAATACTTTTTCCAAAACATAAAATGATCAAAATCTTTTTGAAAAAAAAAATCTGAATTTTTAATGATCCAGTCGACTGAGCCTTTATATCCAGACGACTGATTGAACTGTCAAAAATTGATTTTCAGATCTAAAACAGTTCAGTCAACTGACCCTTGAGGTCCAGTCGACTGAAGTATGGTCCATTCGACCGAACTAGTCTACAGTCGACTGAACAGGTTAAAATTCAAATTTTTGCTAAAAACGGCTAGTTTGAACTTACTCTATTTAGCCCAACGACTAGTCTGATTTTGAGGCCTATAAATAGAGTCCTTGAGCTCTTGTTTTATTCATTAAAAGCCTCTCAATCATTCTCTCATATACACTCTCTTAGTGCTTCAAATTCTTGAGTTTTTCATTCACATTTTTTGAGAGAAAAGATCATTAGTTTTCTCCTCGAGCTTCATAGTCATATTCCATTGAGAAGTGAGTTAGAGCATTCATTGTTTGTACTCATCTGCTCATTGTAGGAGCATTCTCTTGTACTACTTCTTGTTATTATATTGTATTTGAAAAGTCATTTCTCAAAAGAGAATAATCTGCTTACAAGGATTGGATTTCTTGAGAAGGGTACATTCTCAAGAAAGACTACTCCGCCTAAACTAAGGAGAGAGATTCCTCTGCTTATTGAAGGAGAGATAGTAAGAAATTCTCATAGCGGTTGGCTTGAGGTAAGAACGTAGGCCGTTGCGCTAAACCTTGTAAAAATCGTGGTGTTCTTCTTCTTGCTTGCTCATTTCCTTTATTTACTTTATTGCTTGCTATTACATCACATACACTTGCATTTGAATCATTTATTATTTATTTCTCGCATCCTTAAATTTTTGAAGCTAGAAAGTTTTGATTTCATTTTGCAAGAAATATTGTCAAATAAAATATTATTGTATTTTAATCAAGAAGACATATTAAAAAATTATTATACTTGCAAATTAAAGTTAAAAACAATACTTATTTTGTTAAATCAAGAAGAGTGTTGTATTTGATTAACAAGAAGTTTTAAATATTGTAAACCTACACTTGTACTTAAATCATTCAACAAAAAGTTTTTTTTTTTGTTCAATACAAATTCATTCGTGATTTAAATTATTTGACAAAAAGTATTTGTTTATAAGGTCAATCAAATTCATTCGTGATTTAATCTTTAACAAGTAGCTTTACTTGAATATTTACTTGTGTATTAAATATCATATTCTTGTAATTTACATGATCCATTTCTTGAGTCCGAGTCTAAGTTATGTGAATCCTTGCTTGGTTCTGACAAGGTGGATGTTGAGTCTGAGGGCACATCTGTCTGTGTATCCTCCTCCCCCTCTGCTTTTGAATTTGCAATTCCGTCTCTTTTTGACATCAATGAAATGAACGAGATTTTTGGTTACTCTGCTTTATTTGATTTATTTCATACGCTTTCTGAAGATTTTAAATTCAACGGGGATATCCCTGAAGAAATAAAAGCTTTAATAAAAAGAGAAGAAGAAATGTGCGCCCAACCTATAACTGAAGAAATTTTGTCAATTAATCTAGGTAACAAAACTAATCCACAAATTGTCTAAATCAGTTCTTCATTATCTCTAGTTGAACGTGAGCAATTAATAATTATATTAAAAAATTTAAAGACGTCTTTGCGTGATCTTACGAGGATATGCCCGGTATTGTTCCCAAAATCGTCCAACACCATATCCCTTTGTATCCCGATGCCAAATCGATCAAACAGAAATTGAGACGGATACGACCAGAATAGGCACTAAAGATCAAGGAAGAAGTCTCCAAGTATATCAATGCTAGTTTCCTTATGGTAATCGAATATCCAAAGTGGGTGGCGAATCAGAGATTGTGTGGATTTTTAGAATCTCAACAAGGCTAGCCCGAAAGACGACTTTTCACTGCCGCACATTGATGTCTTGGTGGACAGTACAGTGTGGCACGCCATCTTGTCATTTATGGATGGCTTCTCCAGGTACAATCAGATCCTAATGGGCCCCAAAGACAAAGAGAAGATAACTTTCACTATACCTTGGAGCATCTACTGTTATCATGTGATGCCATTCGGTTTGAAGAATGCAGGGACAACCTATCAAAAGGCTGTCACTATTTTGTTGTATGATTTGATACACAAAAAAGTCGAGGTGTATGTAGATGATATGATAGTGAAATCCAAAGATCAGGACGACCACATCATAGCACTGTAGATGTTCTTTGAAATGATTAAAAAGTACAAGATACGACTCAACCCACAGAAGTGCGCCTTCGGGGTCACAGCAGGTAAAATGCTCGGATTTATGATTACTTAATGGGGCATCGAAGTTAACCCGTCAAAAATCAAAGCGATCACGAAAATACCTCCTCCAAAGACCAAGCGAGAAGTCAGAGACTTTTTGGGCCAGATATAGTTCATTAGCCAGTTCATAGCCAAGCTGACAACCACCTGTGAACCATTGTTACACCTGCCAAAGAAAGGGGTCAAGTTCGAATGGGATAAAAAATGCCAAGATGTATTTGAAGCTGTGCATCGGTACTTGCAAACCCACCTATTCATACTCCTCCTATGCCCGATAGGCCACTAATTCTCTATTTGTCAGTGACTAACTTGGCTATGGGATGCATACTGACACAAGAAGGAAAAATTGAAATTGAGAAGGCAATCTACTACTTGAGCAAGAAGATGACCAAGTCTGAGATATGATATACGCTGCTGGAGAAGACATGTTAGGCTTTGGTTTGGGCCTCCCAAAAACTAAGATATTACATGCTATCTTTCACAGTGAATGTAATTTCTCAGATGGATCCGTTAAAGTAATTGTTCGAGAAGTCGGCACTAATAGGATGGCTAGCCCAGTAGTTGTTATTGCTATCAAAGTTTGATCTTAGGTAAGTCACTAGAAAGTCAGTAAAGGGAATAACAGTAGCAGAATTCCTGGCAGATCAGCCAATTGAAGGAGACGAAGACGTCGAGTTCCAGTTTCCTGATGAGCAGCTCATGGGAGTCAAGGACAACAAATGGACTCTATATTTTGATGGTGCATCCAATTGGTATAGCTATGGAATAGGAGTTCTCCTTGTCACTCCTGATAAGTCACATGTTCCTATCTTTGAAACTCAACATTGAAGTTACCAACAACCAAGCTGAGTATGAAGTATACTTAGCTGGGTTAGAGGCAACCCTAGAACTAGGGGAAAAGAATCTAGAAGTCATCGGAGATTTTGTATTGATGGTTTCACAGGCAAGAGGAGAATGGAAGGTCAAGGATGTAACACTGATTCTCCACCATCAAGAGTTTGAAAAGCTGATACCATGTTTCGAATCAGTAGTTTTTACTCATGTTTCAAGACTGCAGAATAAGTTTGCCGACGCACTGGCTACTCTAGCATCATTGATTGACGTACCATCTGGGGTCAAGATGAGGCCATTGATAATTGAGCAGAAGAGAAAACTGGCATATGAGATGACGGCAGCAATCGAAGAAAGCACCAACAAACTTCCCTGGTACTTCGATATTTAAAGTTTCATGGAGAAAGGAGAATACCCCAAATTTACTAGCAAAAAGGATAAAAGAGCAATAAGGAGATTATCTGCACAGTTTATCATTTGTGAGGAAAAGTTATACAAACGTGGGCATGCTGGAGTTAACAAGCTATGTGTCAGCAGTAAAGATGGCCGAGAATTGATGAAAGGGATACATGCTGGAGTCTGCGGGCCTCATATGAGTGGGAATATGTTAGCCAAGAAGATCCTACGACAAGGGTATTTTTGGATGACAATGGAGATGGATTGCACAGAGTTTGTGCGAAGGTGCCATAAGTGTCAAATCCATGCGACCCTTATGCACGTTCCCCCATCCCAATTGTATAGCTTAACATTGCCTTGGCTATTTTTAGTATGAAGCATTATTGTGATTGGCAGAATAACACCAAAGGCTTCAAATGGTCATGAGTTTATTTTGGTGGCCATTAACTATTTTACCAAGTGGGTGGAAACTGCCTCCTACTCAGTACTAAAAGTTTCTCATGTTGCCAAGTTTTTCAAGCAAAACATCATTTGTCGATATGGAGTTCCTCACGAGGTTATCTCAAACAATGGTTTTGTGACACCCCATCTTCTGGGCACATCGGGACATACATAAGTATAGATAAGAAAAATATTCTAACCATTTATTCATATTTACATATCATAAATACTACATCATCAGAGTTCTGAACAGTTCAAAAGCATAAGCGTTTACAGTTTCACCATAGAATTACAAAAAAAAATTACAGTATGCGCCCAGAAACTCAACAGAAAGAACAAAAAGTGAAGACTTGAATCTTCAGCAAGCATTGTCGGGATTCTTCTGTTCCTAGAACTCACCCTGGTAAGCATAGCTTTTGTCTCCTTTTCCTCACCTGTGGCACGCCATGAGCCAAAGCCCAGTAGGCAAACACTCTAAACCTTCTAACCAATCACACGGCATAAAACATTCCACAATGCATATCATTTAACACTTAGTACATTTTAAAGTCAATGAGATAGACAAATTTGACAATTTATAGCATGATAGGCAAATAAGTAATTAAACATACAAGTATGTGATGCCATGGATGGAACGCAAAAGCCTAACCCAATATATATCCAGAATCATGAATTCCACATCGAGAATTACTAGAGTAGACTTTATAGGCAGTTGATCACCAAAGCCATCGCCACGCCTAGTTGTGAATAGTAAATTCATCGCCGGGCTTCATACCACAACTGCTTTATTACTAAATGGCAACAACGTGGGACCGAGCGCCACTTTGGGACTTATTGCAATTGCTCGCAGGGACTTATTGTCATTGCCTCAGGAACTTATTGTCATTGTCATGATGGACTTATTACAAGGTTATCCACTTTAAGAACTGAGATGTTGCGTTGGTATCAACCTAAAATCTAAGTTACCAAAACCAGAATGCTAGCGACGAACCCGTGGTGCCCAACAATTTCCATGATAAACAATTTTCAACACCAGGGATATACCCAGGGTGTTCACAAGGAATACATCCCAAAACAGTAATAAAATCAATAACTAGGGACACCTTAGACTTAGAGGTGAGAAAGAGAACAACTCCAACAAATCCTAACTCACATGGTTTAGACAGAGTGGACTCTGATATACCAAGATGCAAGTGTGATCATGCCCATGGTGTACAAT
Organism: Heliamphora ciliata; assembly: GCA_032360265.1. Lineage (NCBI taxonomy): Eukaryota > Viridiplantae > Streptophyta > Magnoliopsida > Ericales > Sarraceniaceae > Heliamphora > Heliamphora ciliata. The sequence continues at coordinate 14,153 of JAUMHN010154117.1, forward strand.
ATGCACCTCAAGTACAACTATCAATATCATGGCTTTAAACTAAGCATGGCATAGTACAAGGTACAATTCACTGAAACACTAAGTACAAGTATATAAAGCGCAAGCCAAAATTCTCAAGACATGGTTCAGATTTGATAGCATGGATTTTAATCATCATACAATCACTTTAAAATATTAACCATTCAATTTAAATCAATTAAATCATATACTTAAAGTCCCACAATAAAAGCATGTCAACTACACACTTAACAATTTAAGGGTCAACTTTAAAGTATCAATTTAAAAAGGACAACAGTGTTTTGGGGTACTTAGACTTTGAGTTAAGTTCTAATTTTCTGTCACCATTTAGATAAAAATATTTTCTACAACTTTTATTTTTAACACTAAAGTCAAATCCTAAGGTAAATAGGTGAATAATTTTATTTAAGTGAAAATGGTTCAACATTTTACAGAGAAAAGTACAGAAAAAGTGCCTCCGTTGGTCACAGTTTTGGGGCATCAAATCAAATCCTACAAGTTTGATTTTTGGATATGTTCTAATTTAATATGTTTCCTACAAGTCTCATGAATAGTGCTAAGTATAGTTATTTGAAACAACTTACAGATATAGATTATTTTATAAAATAGGTTCAGTCAGCTACAAAATACACAACAGAATCTAGTTACAACAAGGAGACTAAAAATAGTTTTAGAGACCACCCATGGGTATCTAGGTCTAATTTTTGGATAGTATATAGTTCAATATATTACCTACAATTTCCATGAAAACCACATTTGGATTTGATCACTAAAAATATGGGTTTCTTGTCATACAAAAACATGCGACAGAGGGCTCGGCTACTCACACATCCACAACAGTGACTTTAAAATGCATTTTGACCTATCCAATATCCATATTTTGGGCTCATTATTGGTGGACAGAAATATATATAGGTTATCTACAATTTTTGTGTTTTAACCAAAACTCGAATCTCATTCTAAACTAAGGTTTTTAGGTTTCCAATACTGAGTGGTCAGAAACTGACACACTTTGGCAAAAATATCATATCTCGAGTTCTACTCAATTAAATCAATTCAAAAAAATTTTGTATGAAAGAAAACATTAAAACCTAGGTTTGAACATAAAAATCAAACTTAGACCATTTTTCAATATTTAATTATGATAATTCAAATTTTGGGACAGAAAGTCAAAATAACCAAAAAATCAGGCCTTTAAGGGTGTTAGCCTCCTAGCTCGTGGTATGTCAAGATTTGGCTCTTTTTGTTTGCATGCATGTGTTTAAGACTTACATATCTTTGTTCCAGAACTTCTCGAAGCTACACAACTCATGAATACAAACATGCAAACTCACTTCTTACCATGAAAACCATGAGCAGTCCTAATTTTCATACTATAACGCCTTTTTAATCCATTTTTCGGTTCTTGTTTTTAGATTGTTTTATGAAATAAGTTGAGGGAGATCTTACGTGAGCATGAGTAGAAAGTTTGATGGGTTTACTTACTTGTTTGATGCTCTAAATGTGGAAGGGTGTATGGACTTAGCTTTGTTGCACCACCACCATGATCCTTCTAGCTTCTTCTTTCTCCTTTATCTCTCAAACTTGTAGGAGCACTCAAGAACTCAAGAATCTGGTTTCTGACCCTCTATATTATCGAAAATATGGAAGATAAGAGAGTGGATTGGTCTTGCTTTTATAGGAAAAAAGATAGTAGAGCTCATTGGATTGGTCTTGCTTTTATAGGAAAAAAGATAGTAGAGCTCATTATGGAGGTGTAAGATTTTAATTTAATTTTTCTAATTTCCATTGGTTGCATGTGGTGGCCATAGTCTTTTGAGACTTACACAATCAGATATGGCAGCTAGGGAATTTGGCTAGGGGTAGTTTGGGGCAAAAATAATCTGATTTTGTATTAATTTTGGGTTTAAACTAGGTATTAGTACCATATTGTGCAAGAAATACCTTAAAAATTAATTTTGTGTATATTTTTTGTGTCTCTACCTACTAAAACATGTTATTTTAGTAAGTTAATGATTAATTTAGTAATCTCATGAATTATCTTAACTTTTATAGTAATTGATTAAATAGGTATAAGCTTTTAAATCAAATTAAGTTAGTTTGACAAGATTTAACTTTTTGACTTATTTTAGTGTGCAAGAACTTAAATAATGATTTGTTTATTTTTGTTAGTCTATACTATTATATTATTATGTATGTTACTTGTTTAGATAGTCTTGGATCATAATAATACTTGATTTATATAATTTTTTCTCATTTTTGAGTTTAAAAAGGCAAAAGGTGACTTTTTGTCACAAATCCCAAGGTGGCCGGCCACTTAGGGGTATTTTTATTATTTTAATTGTTATTTTGTCTTTTTTTATATAATTGTATTTAAATATTTGATTTAGGGTATTCATGTATTAAAATTTAAATTTTTTGACTTTTTACTGTACCAAGGGCAAAATTGTCATTTTATTCTAATTATGAGAATTTTTTATTTTTAACCTTATTTTCCTGTTATTTACTAAATTTAAGATGTTATGAGTCTTCTCTGAGTACTAGAGCTTTTTAGGATTTTTGAATCGAATTAGGGTTTCGGATTGAGTTACAGTTTTCAATTTTTCAACGACCTAAGACCTTATCGGCTAACCATCGCTAATATTAGGATTTGAGCCGGGTTGTTACAATCTATCCCCCTAAAAATAACTTTCGTCCTCGAAATTTCGTATCATACCTCAATCTGCGAACAGCTAGGGATGAGTTGCTCTCATAGCTTCCTCTCGTTCCCAAGTTGACTCTTCAATCCCGTTGTGCCTCCAAAGAACTCGAGTGAGCAGAATGTCTTCCCTCGAAGAATCTTGTCACGTTGGTTGATTATCCTTGCTGGTTATTCCTCGACTGTAACGTCCTCATCAACATGGAGTTCCTTTCAATCCAGAATGTGGGTAGAATCAGGTTCGTACTGCCTCAGTATCGATGTATGAAAAATGTTATGAACACTGGTGAGCTGTGGTGGTAGAGCTAAACGGTATACTACTTCCCTAACCTTGGCCAAAATCGCAAATGGCCCAATGTATCTTGGGGCTAGCATCCCTTTTTGGCCGAAACGTATGATTTCTCATCATGGTTGAATCTTAAGAAATATATGATTTCCTACAACGAACTGTAGCGGTCTTCGTCGCTGATCGGCGTAGCTCTTCTGTCCACTCTAAGCGGTGGCTATTCGTTGTTGGATCAGTCAGATCTTCTCGATAATCTCTTGCACAAGGTTAGGTCCAAGAAGTGTGTTCTCTCCAACTTCAGTCCAACGAATCGGCGGTCAACACGATCTTCTAAAGAGAGCTTCATATGACGGCATGCTAATACTGGATTGATAGCTATTGTTGTAAGCAAACACGACCAATGGTAAGTGCCTTACCCAATTTTCCTTAAAGTCCATGAAGCAAGCTCAAAGCATGTCTTCCAGCATTTCAATCGTGCATTCAGATTGTCCGTCAGTCTATGGGTGAAAAGCTGTCACGCCCCAAGCACCAGGGTTACGCGAAAGCCCACCCAAAATACAGTTTGAGAAAATAAGATTTGTAGTTGCAAAACCATCAGATCAAAAATATACATCATTTGGATAAAAATTTCCACAGTTCAACTCTCATAAACTGTAAACATGCATTCTCATACATGAATAAATATATTGCCTCAAGGCGTACAAAACCAGCCTTCTGAAATAGGCACCACATGTATAAGTACATGTCCAAAACAAGAAACTACAACTAGTCTCCCGCCACCACAAGAATCTAGGTCAACTCCTATGCTCACCTGAAAGGGTTTACAGCAAAATCCCATACTGTGAGCCGAAGCCCAATAGAAAATGGACAGTAAAGCTGTAAAGCAGGCTATGCAATCATAAGTATACGGGCTCAACCACAGGAGCCAAAAAGGTTTTCCTTTCAAAATCACAAGTTTTCCAATAGACTAACACGAGTCTCAAAAGGTTATATCTCATAAAAGCCCATATTTTTCATCCTTCAAACTATGCATATCATCCTAACAGATATCATGCCATAGTTAAGAAAAAGCTGTAAATAAACAATAAGCTCCACTCAGGCCACACAGCCAAGGAGAAAAGATATAAATGTAATCCTATGTACCGACTTTGCCACACCGACAAAGGTAACAACTATAAACTCTCATCCATTACCCTAGACCCACAGGCTTAGTAATGACAAGTTCTATACGAAGTCACGACAATGACGCCATTAACAGAGGCACCCAAACTACTCAATTTACTGGAGATAACCGAAGGTACAGAGCACCTACTGCTTAATTTATGGGATCTGAGCCCGAGGGTACAAAGCACCGACACACACACTCAATTTATGGGGACTAACCCGAAGGTAAAGAGCACCTACGTTGCGCACGTTTTCAGACTTACACCGAGGAGCAATGGAAGCCCAACTCAACCAAGTCCATTGTCACGATACATTTATGGAAAACATTGAAAACCCAATCGTAGCTCAACTACGAAAACCCACAAAACAGATTATATAACACATGTATAAAAGAGATCCAATCCATCAAAATAGAGATCTAAAACCATTTCCAACAAAATGTTTAAGAATTGAGACTCAACCCCGCGAGTTAGCTCCAAACCTCCAAAAAGACGTTTTTTTACCATTTTCTCAAAACACCTCGTTTTCAAACCTCCTTTTGAAAACTACGGATACCACGAACATGAATCTCGCATACAACTAAGAAAATGTGTAAAAACTCACTTTTTATCCAAAACCAAGATTTACACATGAAAATCACATTTGATGTATTTTTTACCCAGTAAAAACACGTATAATTACATATATCACCCTTATATAGCAGTAGGGTCCAGAATCCTACCTCAGAGAGTCAAAAACTCGACGTCTCAAAACTGAACAGCATCAGAACAAGAATCTGACTTGATAGATGCGAATCCCTTGGCCTCGATAGCAAGGATCCACAAAGGATCAAACACAAAACCAAGTCCCGGACCCTCAAAGCTAGAGAGAAGGCAGAGAAAAGGGGAAACTTAGCTGTTAAGAATGGTTTAAACAAATATCTCTAGCCCTTGGGATATTAATAGAAATGCCAAAAAGGTATTGTTCAGTCGATCGAACCCCTGAGTTTAGTAGACCGAACTGCTGGGCAGTGTGTTTTTCGAGAAAAAACAAGATTTTTGGTCCGAACACAAGCCAAACAAGCCTCTACTGAACCCCGAAAAGCATATAACACATTTATGCATGCTGTTCTACAACTTTAAAGCATAACTCATGCATCGAGGCTATTCATATACTGAACGAACATGTCAAATATATAAATACCATAAAAGAATAAGGTTCCGGGTCACACAACTCTCCCCCCTTAAGAAATTTTGGCCCCGAAATTCGCAACAAGGTCACAAGATAAACAGGTCTGGGTATCTAGCACGCATCCCAAACTCAGGCTCCCATGTCGCTTCCTCAATCCCGTCATAAAACCATAGGATCTTGACATAAGCAAGTGTTCGCCCCCCACAACACCTGCTCCTTTGTATCAAGAATTCTCACTGGACGCTCCTCATAAGTGGCATCCTCATCAACCCGCAACTCAGCCCAATCTAGCATATGTGAACGATTAGACTCATACCTCCGAAACATAGAAATGTTGAACACGTTGTATACAGATACTAACTGAGCTGGAAAAACCCGACGATAAGCAACCTCACCAATCCTGTCAAGGATCTCAAATGGTCCAATGAAGTGCGGTGATAGCTTCCCGCTATGACCAAACCTCATCAAACCTCTATGTGGCGAGACCTTCAGAAACATATGATCCCCCACTGCAAACTCCAAAGGTTGCCTCCTCTGATCTGCATAACTCTTCTGGCGGCTCTGCGCTGTCATAAGGCGTTGGCGAATCACGGTAATCTTTTCCGTCATCTCCCGTACCATGTCGGGTCCCAAGACTGTGGTCTCTCCCACATCTGTCCAACACACGAGTGATCTGCACGGTCTACCATACAAAGCCACATACAGTGCCACCCCAATACAGGACTGATAGCAGTTGTTGTAGGCAAACTCTGCCAGCGGTAGATGATCCTGCCACGAACCTCTGAAGCCAAGAACACAAGCCCTCAACAAATCCTCCAGAATTTATATAGTCCTCTCAGACTGACCATCCATTTGGGGGTGAAAAGCAATACTGAACATCAAGTTCATCCCCAAAGCCTCCTAAAGACTCTGCCAAATGCGCGACGTGAAGCGCAGGTCTCGGTCAGATACAATAGACACTGGCACTCCATGCAATCGGACTATCTCTCTGACATACAAGCTACTCAATCGTTCCACTGAATCCTTCACTCGGATAGGGAGAAAGTGTGCAGACTTCGTCAACCTATCAACCACAACCCACACAGCGTCGTGTCCCCTAGGTGATCGAAGAAGCCCTGGCACAAAGTCCATCGTGATGTTCTCCCACTTCCACTCTGATATCGGCAACGACTGTAGTAATCTTGCCCGTCTGTAGTGTTTCGCCTTCACCTTCTGACAGGTAAGGCACCGAGAAACAAACTGGATCACGTCTCTCTTCATTCCCGTCCAACATAATTGATAACGTAGATCATGATACATCTTCGTGCCTCCAGAATGCGCTGCAAGGTGAGAATGATGACACTCACGTAGTAGATCAGCTCGGCATGACTCTGGCATAAACAACCTCCCAGCCATCCTCAGACTCTGATCTGAACCCACAATCTGGCTCGCTGTATCCTCTCCACTAGCAACACAATCTCGTATCATTTGAGCCTCTTGGTCCGTCTAGTGGACCTCTAGCACACGTGCTATCAACGCTGGTCGAGTAACTACTAAAAATAAGGTGGCACCCGTCACTGTCTCCCCGAGACATAGATCAAACTCTCCAACCTCTCCAAGCATGTCCCACTCATATATAGCCACAAAAGCTAACGACCCATGAGATCTCCTATTGAGCGCGTCTTCCACTTAGCCTTTCCTAGATGATACTGTAAATCAAAGTCATAATCCTCCAACAGCTCCATCCATCGTCGTTGGTGCAAGTTCAGGTCCTTCTGCGAAAACAAGTATTTCAGACTCTTGTGATCGGAGAAAACCTCGAAATGCTCACCATACAAATAGTGACGCCATGTCTTCAAGGCAAAGACCACGGCTGCTAACTCTAGATCGTGTGTCAGGTAGTTCTTCTCGTGCGTCTTCAACTGCCGAGAACCATAGGCTACAACCTTACCCCTGCTTCAGAACACATCCAAGACCGTCATGTGAGGCATCGCAGCACACTGTATACCCCAAGCCTCGCTCAGGAATGATCAACACTGGTGCACTAGTCAACCTCGTCTTCATCTCCTGGAATGCCGACTCAGAGGACACACTCCAAACAAACACAACGCCCTTCTGCGTCAGACGTGTCATCGGTGCAGCAAGTCTCGTAAAATCCTTCACGAACCGTTGATAGTAGCCTGCCAATCCCAAAAAATTATGTATCTCAAAGCCGCTCTTCGATCGCTCCCAACCGATCACAGCATCAGTCTTCAACGAATCCATAACTACTCCATCTGTCGACACTACGTGTCCAAGAAATCTCACCTCAGACAACCAGAACTCACACTTCTCGAACTTCGCATACAAGCGATGCTCTCTCAAAGTCTGTAGCACGATTCGCAGGTGATCCTCATGTGTCTCCCTAGTGGGTGAATATATCAGAATATCATCCACAAATACCACCACAAAACTGTCTAGATAAGGAAGAAAGATCTGGTTCATCAAACTCATGAACCTGGCAGGAGCGTTCGTCAGGCCAAACGGCATAACTAAAAACTCGTAGTGACCATAGTGAGTCTGGAAGGCAGTCTTCGCTATGTCCTCATCCCTAATCCTCAACTGGTGATATCCTGACCTCAAGTCAATCTTTGAGAAGCAGCTCGAACCCTTCAGCTGATCAAACAAATCATCTATCCTCGGCATCGGATACTTATTCTTCACTGTCACCTAATTCAGCTTTCGGTAGTCGATACACAATCATAAGGATCCATCCTTCTTCTTAGCAAAAAGAGCAAGAGCTCCCCACGGCGAAGTACTCGGGCGTATAAACCCTCTATCTAGCAACTCCTTAAGTTGTACCTTGAGCTCACGCAACTCAACGGGTGCAAAACGATAGGACGGTATAGATATAGGAGCAGCTCTAGGAACTAGATCAACAGAGAACTCTACCTCACGGCTCGGTAGCAACTTAAACAGATCGTCAGGAAAGACATTTGAGTAGTCGCAAACCACTTGAGGTAACTCTCCTCGACTCCAAACTACCTCATCCGACATAAGGGCTGAAAAGAGGAAATCTAGGTTGCCCTGGTTCTGCACAGCATTGGGCAATGACATCAAACCCTCATCCCGGTTACCCACAAAATAAAAGTAATCTCTCACGGGTGTGCAAATCGTTACCCTCCGTCGATCACAATCGATGAAGGCACGAGAGGTGGTCAGCCAATCCATCCCTAGGATGACATCAAATGCGGTCATGTCTAGAATAACAAAGTCAAACTCTAAACAAT
>JAUMHN010154330.1:0-22727 GCA_032360265.1 Heliamphora ciliata
AAACCACGAATGCAAAAACATCTCAAATGTTTCTCATTAATATGCCAGGGATCAAGAATAAAAAACCTAAAAAGCATAGCTTTTCAGTATACATTCCTAACACGAGCTGCTTCTCAAAGATTGACTTGAGATCAGGTACCATCAGTTGAGGATTAGGGACGAGGACATAGCGAAGACCGCCTTTCGGACTCGTTATGGTCACTACAAGTTTCTAGTCATGCCGTCCGGTCTGACGAACGCTCCTTCTACGTTTATGAGTTTGATGAATAGGATTTTCCATCCTTATCTAGATAGTTTTGTGGTGGTATTTGTGGATGATATTCTTATCTACTCACCCACTAGGGAGGAGCACGAGGATCACCTGCATATCATTCTACAGACTCTGAGAGAGAATCTCTTGTATGCGAAGTTCGAGAAGTGCGAGTTTTAGATGTCTGAGGTGAGGTTTCTTGGACACGTAGTGTCGACAGACGGAGTAGCTGTGGATTCGTCGAAGACTAATGCTGTGATGGGTTGGGAGTAACCAAAGAATGTCTTTGAGATTGGCAGTTTTCTAGGTCTAGCAGGTTACTACCAGCGGTTCGTGAAGGATTTTGCGAGACTTGCCACTCCGATGACGCGCTTGATACGGAACGGAGTTGTGTTTGTTTGGAGTGAGTCTTGCGAGTTGGCATTCTAAGAGCTGAAGACGAGGTTGACTAGCGCGTCAGTGTTGATTATCCTAGAGCGGGACTTGGGGTATACAGTGTACTGTGATGCATCACATGACGGCCTAGGTTGTGTTCTGATGTAGGGAGGTAAGGTTATAACCTACGGTTCTCGGTAGTTGAAGACGCACGAGAAGAACTATCTAACACACGATCTGGAGTTGGCAGCCATAGTCTTTGCCTTAAAGACATGGCGTCACTATCTTTATGGTGAATACTTCGAGGTATTCTCCGATCACAAGAACTTAAAATACTTGTTTTCGCAGAAAGACCTGAACTTACGCCAACGGCAGTGGATGGAGTTGTTGGAAGATTATGATTTTGACTTGCAGTACCATCAAGGGAAGGCCAATGTTATGGATGATGCTCTCAGTAGAAGATCTCATAAGTCGTTAGCTTTTGTGGCTATTCGTGAGTGGGACATGCTTGGAGAGATTGGGGAGTTTAATCTGTCTTGGGGAGACAGCGACGGGTGCCACTTTGTTCTCTATAGTTTCCCGATCTGCGTTGATAGCACATGTGTTAGAGGTCCAAAAGTCAGACCAGGAGGCTCAGATGATACGAGATCGTGTTACTAGTGGAGAGGATACAGTGGGATGGATTGTGAGTTCAGATCATGGTTTGAGATTGGCTGAGTGGTTATTTATACCAGAGGTATGCTGTATAGATATATTACGTGAGTGTCATCATTCTTGCCCTGTAGTGCATCTTGGAGGCACAAAGATGTATCACGATCTACATCGTCAGTTCTGGTGGACGGGAATGAAGAGGGATGTGATCCAGTTCGTTTCTAGATGCCTTACCTGTCAGAAGGTAAAGGCGAAACACCAGAGACCGGCCGGATGTTACAGCCATTGCCGATATCAGAGTGGAAGTGGGAGATTGCCACGATGGACTTTGTGTCGGGACTTCCTCTATCACCTAGAGACACGACGCCGTATGGGTTGTGGTTGATAGGTTAACGAAGTCTGCACAATTTCTCCCCATCCACGTGAAGGATTCGGTGGATAGACTGAGTAGATTGTATATCAGAGAGATAGTCCAGTTGCATGGAGTGCCAGTGTCTATTATTTTTGACCGAGACCCGCACTTCACATTGCGCTTCTGGCAGAGTCTGTAGGAGGCTTTGGGGATGAACTTGATGTTCAGTACAGCTTTTCACCCCCAGATGGATGGCCAGTCAGAGAGGACTATACAGATTCTGGAGAATATGCTGAGGGAATGTGTACTTGATCTTAGAGGTTCATGAGAGGATTATCTACCATTGGCAGAGTTTGCATACAACAACAGCTATCAGTCTAGTATTGGGATGGCACCATATGAGGCTTTGTATGGTAGGCCATGTAGGTCACCAGTGTGTTGGATAGATGTGGGAGAGATCACAGTTTTGGGACCCGACTTAGTGCTGGAGACGACAGAGAAGGTTGCTGTGATTCGTCAATGCCTTGTGACAGCTCAGAGTCATCAAAAGAGTTATGAAGATCAAAGGAGAAGACCTTTGGAATTTTCTATGGGGGATCATGTGTTTCTGAAGGTCTCGCTGCGTAGAGGTTTGATGAGGTTTGGTCATCGCGGGAAACTATCACTACGTTTCATTGGACCTTTTGAGATTCTTGACAGGGTTAGAGAGGTTGCATATCGTTTCGCTTTGCCACCCCAGTTAGCGTCTGTGCATAATGTGTTCCACGTTTTTATGCTTTGGAGGTACAAGCCTGATCCTTCACATGTCTTAGATTGGGCCAAATTGCGGGTTGATGAAGATGTCACTTATGAGGAGCATCCAACGAAGATTCTTGATACGAAGGAGCAAGTGTTGAGAGGGAGAACAATTGCTTATGTTAAGGTTCTATGGCTTCATCACGGGGTTGAGTAAGCAACATGGGAGCTTGAGTTTGGGGTGCGTGCTAGATACCCGGAATCGTTTACCTCGTGACCTTGTTGTGAATTTTGGAGGCAAAATTCCTTAAAAGGGGGGAAGAGTTGTGAGATCCAGAACCATTTCATTTTGGGTTATTTATATATTTGACACGTTTCTTTCATTATATGAATGTCCTCGATGCATGAGTTATGTTTCAAAGATGTAGAACAACATGTATAAATGTGTTTTATGCTTTCCCGGGTTTGGTTGAGGCTTGTTTGGCTAGCGTTTAGACCAAAAAATCAATTTTGCGTTGAAAAAACACACTGGCTAGCAGTCCAGTCGACTGGACTAGAGGATCCAGTCGATTGGACCAGGTTATTCAGTCGACAGGGGCCTTGGTTTTCCGTGCTTTATAAATATCCAGTGGGCTGAGATATTTTTAAAAACATATCTTCTAAGCTAAGTTTCCCCTTTTCTCTGCCTTCTCTCTAGATTTGAGGGCCCAGGGCTTGGTTTTTTGTTAGTTTATTTATGGATCCTTGCTGTACGCGCCGTAAGTTTCGCGTTCATCCGGTCAGATTCTCATTTCGACGAAGTTCAATTTTTGAGGCTTCGAGTTTTGACTCACCGAGGTAGGATTCTATACCCTACTATTGTTAAAGGGTGTTATATGCAATTATATGTGTTTTCACCGGGTAAAAAATACATTAAATGTGGTTTTTATGTTTAAACCTTGGTTTTTGGGTAAAAAGTGGGTTTTATGCCTTTCTTAGTTTCATACATGATTCAAATGTGTTGATATCTGTGGTTTTCAAAAGGAGGGTTGAAAACAAGGTGTTTGCGAGATTTGTGAAGAACGTGTTTTTGGAGGTTTAGTTGAGTCTCAACTTTTAAACGTTTGGTTGGAAATGGCTATTGATCTTCATATCGATAGATTGGATCTCTTTTATACATGTGTTATATAATTTCTTTGCAGGTTTTTACATGTTTTTCACAGATGTACCGTGACAGTGGGTATGATGAGTTTGGCTTCTATTTCTCCTTGGTGGAAGTCAAAAAATGTGCGCAAAGTGGGTTCGCTACAGTCCCTCAGATTAATCCCGTAAACGTGGTTTTGAAGCACTTTCCATCTATCGTGGCACTCCGTAAAAGAACCGGTTGCCCCGTGAGTGACTTCGTTGTTGTGACTCCGTATAGAACTTGTCATTACTCAGCAGGCTCTAGGTGGTGGTCTTAGAGTAATGGGCAAAAGTATATAGTTGTTATCTTTGTTCGTGTGTGTGGTAGAGTTAGTACATAGTATTTCATTTTATTATATTCTCCTCGGTTGTGTGACCAAAGTGGAGAAAACTATTTTATCATTTTATTTTCCTCGGTTGTGTGTTCCGAGCTGAAAAATAATGTTTTGTTCCCGGTTGTGTGATCCAAGCAAGAAATCAGGTTTTGATTATTGTTCTTCATATAACTGTGGCATGATATTTGTTAAGATGATATGCATACTTTTGAGGATGGAAAAATGGTGGGTTTTAGGTTAGGAAACCCTTTTTTGGCTCCTGTAGCTGAGTCTGTACGCTTATGATTGTATAACTTTCTTTATAGCTTTCCTGTCTATTCCTATTGGGCTTCGGCTCACGGTGTGTGATTTTGTTGTAAAACCATTTTCAGGTAAACATGTGGAGTTGACCTAGATACCCGTGGTAGTGGAAAACTTACTGTAGTTTTTCCTATTTTTGAGACATGTAGTTTTATATGTGATGCCTGTTCCTGAAGGCGAGTTTTGGACGCCTTGAGGCGATATACTTATTAATGTATGGAATTGCATGTTTACAGTTTATGAGAGATGGACCCTGGGTTCTTATACTCAAATGCTGTATATTTTGAGTTGATGGTTTTTCAACTACAAATCTTATTTTTATAAACATTGTTTTGGTGGGCTTTCACGTGACCCTGGTGTTTGGGGCGTGATAAACTCACTTCTCAAAGAATATATCAATGAAGCTCAAAGAGAAATCTAAAAATCTTTTCTCTGAAAAATTGATTGAAAAACTCAAGAGATTTAAGCACAAATAGAGAGTGTATAAGAGAGAATGTTTGAGAGGCTTTGAATGAATAAAACCAGAGCTCAAAGGCTCTATTTATAGGCCTCAATCCTGGACTAACCGTTGGGCTAAACATGGTAATGTCAAACTAGCCGTTTCAGCACAAAATTTGAATTTTAGCCTATTTGGTCGACTGGACAAGCCCATTCAGTCGACTGGACCAGCCTTCAGTCGACTGAATCCAGTGATTAGTCGGCTGAACCTTTTCAGATCAAAATTCCTGTTTGGCAGCCTAGTTTCAGTCGATTGGATGCAAAGCATTAGTAGACTAGATTGTTAAAAATCTAGAATTTTAATTTTCAAAAAGGTTTTGATCACTTTATGTTTTGGAAAAATATTTGCAGATATTTTAGGAATCCTATGAGCTTCAAAAGACATATCCATGAGCTTAGTGAATTTACATAGATCCTAAAAATGAAATTCAAAACTTTTTCTTCAATCCTTCACTCTTGTATTGTTCCAAAATCATGTCGCCAAAATATTTGATTTGAAATTTGCGTCATGACTTCCATTTTATATCTTTGATTAAGCTAACCATTTATTTCCTGTAAATAATCTCAATTTGCACAATTAGATACTTAGATTTGTTATCATCAAAATAGTCGTTGAAACCTTGTTAGGCCAACAATGTCCCCCTTTTTTATGATGACAAACACATAGAAAAATAATGTAAGGATGCTAAATAAAGCTCCCCCTATCAATAAGTATGAAATAATAAGTTTGAAAACTCTGCCTTATAATATGCATAGATTTAAATTTTATTTCAAACATACTTTTGAAAACCTAAGTTTCATAGGATATCTTCCAAACTTTTAAGCATCTTTTCAAATGATACGCTTCTTTAATTGTTTGTTTAAAGCATGTAATGTTTGTAATGTTTACTTAAATTTCATTAGCATGCATATATATCCATTCAAGATCTAACTATTCAATATCCAATCATTCTAATCATTCATATAACCATTAAACATAACCAATCAGAAGATAAACCTAACACCATCCAAAAACTTAAGAGTAGCACATTACAAAAATACATAGATATAGTACAAAAGATGTTCTCTCTCAAGTCTGTCTTCTCCCTCATAGATGTTTTTTTTTATTTTGCTTTCTTTCTTCTCCCTCTTTTGTCATGATCAAGAAAGAAGTGGAGCTATCGTCGTCATCGCCATCATCATCATCCTCGGGTGAAGAGGCATCATAGGGAGGAATACCTAAGGCATCCTTGATGCGAGTGAGGCGACAGTTGATTTTGGCAAAGTTTTTTCAACCCACTTTGAGAAAGATTTGACCAGTTTCTTTAAAAAGAATTGTGTGACAGGAGCAGTATCAGCAGCGCTGGAAGGAGGTACTAATGGAGTAGGAGGAGAAGGAGCATCAGCCTATGCATAGGCAGCATCCTCATCTTCCTCTTGCACAACCTGTGGGGCTGGCCTACGAGTCTTGTGGTGCTATTCTCCATTTTGGAGACTATACCCCATTTGCTTGAGTGTAGTAGCAGTGAGAAAGTCAGAGGGTTTGGGTGAAAGAAAATTAGATGGAGATGATGAAAACCCAAATAACTCAAAGAGTGGGGTGAGAAAAGCCACATATGGAAGAGTATATCTTTTGGATCCTTCTTTAGAAAGCATCCATTGACATATTAGAGATGGAAGGTCGAGGGGTTTTTCCATGTAGAGACACCATAAAATAAAGCAATCAAGATATGAAATGTAGGTGCAAGATCCACTACGAGGCAATATGTTATAAGTAATGATGAGATGCAAGATTTTGGCCTCAAGTGTGAGTTGAGAGTAAGATGGGGTGAGGGCAAAATTGCGAGGAGGTTCAGTCATGATCATGGGTAACAAGGTTTGGGGAGAGAATTCTTGTGCCATGATCAATGATGAAGAAGAAAGTTGTGGACATACAAAATCCCCTCTATCCATTCCAAAAAGGCGTGCAATATTTTGATCAGCAAAACGGTATGTTTTTCCATGAAGATAGGTAGCAAGGTGAGTGTAGTGATCATTGGGATGGGTTTTATCTTCTTTGATAAGATTTGCATAAAATAAGCGAGTAAGTTGGGGAAAAACACCGGTGGGTTGATAGAATACGAATGGTCCCTAACCAAGCTTAGAAATAAGACGTAAAATGTGAAGAAAGTAAACATCCATGAAACGCATGTCTAGAATCTTACCAAAGATAGGGTCGAGGGACTGAAGATATTTCTTGTAAAGAGCTTCGGCTCGGCCATTGGAGAACCATTTGTCATTTTCATCGGTGGTTTTCTCTCGTGCGATTGATTTCATTTGCCTCCTCTAGTTCTTGGAGCCATGGAAGGATTTGAGAAAATTAAAATGTTAGGTGAGAGATTTGAATGAAGTAGAGATACGTTTTGGGAAGAAAACAGGTGAAAATGAGCTCTAGGAGAGAGAAACTAAGAGTGGGAAATGAAAAGGCAGCAACTGAAATGCAGTTCGGTGCCCTAGGTTTTAAAGGCCCTGAAGGTTCAGTCGACTGGATGTTGCCATTTTTTGCATGATGCTGAGTTCTAGTTCAGTTACCTTTTTTATTCATTTTAAAACTCTTTTTAATTAAAATCATACAACTTCACGCACATGCAATAAGCCTAATTCTCTTCTTATTATGACAAATTGATCTTCATTAAGAGGTTTAGTAAAAATATCAGCCCATTGTTCACTAGTGTATACAAATTCTAAAAATATATCACCTTTTTACACATGATAACGAAGAAAGTGGTGTCTTATCTCAATGTGCTTTGTTCGTGAATGTAAAATTAGATTTTTAGAAATGTTTATTGCACTTGTATTATCACATTTGATTGGCACAACATCATAATTTAATTTAAAATCTTGAAATTGTTATTTTATATATAAAATTTAAGCACAATAACTGCCCGCAACCACATATTCGGCTTCAGCGGTAGATAAGGCTACAAAATTTTGTTTCTTAGAAAATCATGAAACAAGTGATTTTTCTAGGAAATGACAGGTTCCACTAGTGCTTTTGCGGTCAATTGTGTAACCAGCAAAATTCGCATCCGAATAACTAATCATTTCAAATGAAGTAAATTTAGGATACCATAAGTCTATATCTATGGTGCCAATTAAGTATCTTAGGATTCCTTTTACAGCAATTAAGTGTGATTCTTTAAGACGTGCTTGATACCGTGCACACATACACACACTAAACATTATATCTGGTCTACTTGGAGTAAAATACAATAAACTAGCAGTCATACCTTAGTAGAGCTTAGTGTTTACCAGTTTTCCTTGCTCGTCCTTGTCAAGTGTGGTTGAGGGACTCATTGGAATTCCTAAAACCTTTTGTCTTTCATGTTGAAGCGTTTGAGCAATTCTCGTACATACTTTGATTGGTTGATGAAAGTTCTATTCTTTGCTTGTTTGATTTGGAGTCCGAGAAAGAACGTAAACTCTCCCATCATGTTCATCTCAAACTCTTTTTGCATACATAAAGAAAATTCCTTGCATAGTTTTTCATTAGTAACACCAAAAATAATATCGTCCACGTATATTCGTACTACAAGTATATCTTCTTTGTTTGTTTTATTTAATAATGTTGTATTAATTTTTTCTCTTGTAAATCTATTTTCTAACAAAAAATTACTTAGTCTTTGATACCAAGCTCGAGGAGCTTATTTTAATCTATACAAAGCTTTTGTTAGTTTGAACACATGATTTGGATAATGATAGTTTTCAAAACTAGGTGGTTGTTCAACATATACTTCCTCATTTATAAAACCATTTAGAAAAGCACTTTTTACATCCATTTGAAAAAGTTTAAAATTCTTATAGGATGCATATGCTAGTAACATATGAATGGCTTCCATCCTAACTACAGGTGCATAGGTTTCTTCAAAGTCAATTCCTTCTTCTTGATTATAACCTTGTGCAACTATCCTAGCCTTGTTACGGACTACAACACCGTTTTTATCCTTTTTATTTCTATATACTCATTTAGTTTGAATTATTGTATTATCTTTAGGCCTAGGAACTAAATTCCAAACATTATTTCTTTCGAATGTTAGGGTTGGTATACTGAAAACCATATTTTTAGTATTTAATTTTATTTTTTAATAAAATTAATTTTTTATTTTATGAGAATCTTTATGAGTAATGTATGCGCATCATTTCTTTAATGTTATTCATGGATATCCGATATTCTGTATAGTATTTAGTCTGGTGTGTAGAGTACGACTTGCACACAAAAGATCAAATTTTAGGTTCTTGTAGAATATAAGTTGTATATTCATAGTTTATATGAAAATGGACATACTATCGGTACGACTGTAGTACAGAGTTTTAATAGGCGTGTCTTGCTTACGGGGAACAGATAATAGCGTCGTCTATTGTTTCGACTCTCTGTGCTAGTACACTTTATGTGTATTGAACAGAACATTTGGAGTAATTAATTTTATACTGACTATATAAATTAATTCACATTCCAAGGTTATTATGAATAGTGCTTATCCTCTTAATCCTAAAATAATTATTGATTTACGTATATTTAATATTTGTTGTTTTGATTCATTAGAGGGTGCGATCTTATATGGGTCTATATTCCTGGTGAGTTGGATAGTGGTATTATTTATATGGTGAATATTAATTATTAACGGAATCAACGTCTCGAAAGATCGGGATTGACGATACCCCATTATTGAAGCTTATAAGTTTTGACCGAGCCAAACCCTGCAGGTGAATTTAATTATCCGACGGTCAAATAAATTAAGTAGAAGGGCTTAAGGAATATCAGCATGCCGATTAAATTAAATTGTCAGTAATTAAATTTAATTGGCGGGTATCGAGAATTTTAATGTGGGGAAAATGGTAAGCATTTAATAACAGGAGCTCAATGCTATATGGTCTTGAGATTATGGATTAAAGTGCAATTATAGTTCTTTAGTGGTGTGAACTGTAATTCAGTGTTTTATAGAAATTGCAAAAATTGCTACTGATTTTACATAATTGCAACTACTGGAGACCTTGACCCATTTTCTTTTTCGGCATTTTTTGACGTGTGTTTTTCGTTTTCGATTTTGCATGTTTAAATGCTTTTAGATGCAGGATTAGGCTTAAGCATGCATGCGGAGTTAGATATTTTCAAAAGATATTTTCAAAACTTCTCCACTAAGTTTCCTCCATTTTCTCTCTGCCTTCTCTTTGACTTCTCGGGGGCCCAAGGCTCGATTTTTTACGATCCAACAGTGGATCCTTGCTATTGACACGGTGGGCTACGTGTTCATTCGGATAGAATTTCATTTCAGTGAAACTCGATTTTGCACGTGGTTCGAGGTGTCCAATTTTTAACTCACCGAGGTAGGATCCTAGACTCTCATGTCTTATAAGGGTGCTACGTGTAATCGTGTGTATTTTTAAAGGTTAGCTTGCAGTAGATCTGATTTTGTTTCAAAGTTGGATTTTGGATTTAAAAACTATTTTTCGTTGATTTCGGTGGATGAAATCGTGGTTCGGGTGTTTCTTTGGTGGTTTTGGTGCGAGGCTTGGGAGTGAGTATTTTCGAGGGCGTTGGATGAGAGTTTGGAGCCGTCGAATCAAGGTTTTGGAGGCTGAAAATAGTGTTCAAAAACTGTTCTCGCCTCGGTTCAGTCGATTGGACCGTGAGGATCTGTTGATTGGATCTTGGTTCTTGAGGTTCGATCGACTGAACCGTGGGGGTTAGTTGACTGGACAGTGGTTTTTAGGCATTTTTGATGAGATTCCAATGTGTTGTTTGGGTCACCTGGAGGATGGTCCAGTCGACTGGATCTGGGCTATTTTGTGTGGTTGTTTAATGGTTGTTCCTTGGTTTCTAATTGGTTTCTGACGGTATTTAGTTGATTGATTATGGGGTTAGTCAATTAAAATACTATTGGATGCCTTTTAGGGGTTCGGTTGGTTGTGTGGTGGCTTTAGGGGTTGTATTGTGGCCTCGGTTGTTTTTGTGGTGCCGTCCTCGGGTGTGACGTGCATGGTTAGTTTTGGGTGTTGTGGCACAGTTGTGTGCATGCTGGTTATGTGCTGGACGTGTGGGTCTGTGGTTCTGTTTAAAGGTGGGGTTTCTGGAGAACCGATCAGTGGGAGATTCAGGTGTTGGCCACCGGATTAGGTGTTGGTTGTCCCGGTGTGGGGACAGATTCTTTGGGTGAGTGAATGATGGTGTGTGTGGCATGTGATGTCGTGTTGGGTTGTGTGGCGTCTTTATGTGGAACATCGTGGTTATACATGCTTTTGTGCTTATAGAACTGTAATTAGTTTTATTTCTGTATGTTGTAGGACAGGTATGTGGTCCTATGTGGTCATTTATAATCTTTTATGTGTGCATGTGTTGCACTGCTTAATGCTCTGGCTTTAAAGATGTATATGTCAGACGGATAATGGTCCTTCGGTGAAAGTCTGTAAAGATGCATATGAGGGACAGATAATGGTCCTACGGTGAAAGTCCGTAAAGATATCTGTTGGCCCTGGTAAACAAGGCATTAGTTAGGGCGGATAATGGTCCTACGGTGAAAGTCCATGAAGATACGTGTTGCACGGGTTGCGTGCATTGTATGTGTTGCATGAGTTGCGTGCGTTAAGTGTGTTGCACGGGTGCGTGCGTTGTGTGTGTTATATGCACGGGTGGCGTGTGTTGCATTAGCTGGGGCTGTGGTCCTTCAGTGGAAGTTCGAGAAGATACATGGATTGCATGAAGTGCATTATGGGACGGATAAAACCAATTTTAAATTATTTTTGAGACTCGCGTGAATCGCAATATGAAAACCGTTTCCAAACCATTTTCATGGCTCCTGTGTGTGAGTCAAAAGATAGTTATTATCCTCGCTTTCTCTTGCTTGTAAAAATCATTTTGGAGGCTTGAAAGAAAGTCTAAAAATTGCACCCCGTTTTCCTAGTATGTTTAGCTTATATTGCATGTGTTGTCTTGTATCTGCTGAGCTTTCGCTCACGGTGTGGGATTTAATTTTCTTTTCAGGTGCTAGTCACGTAGGTTGATCTGGGGTTACTGGAAAGGTGGAAGAGCTGTTGTCTTCCTTTTTGTGAATTTTGAACATGTATGTTGTAGCATGTTTTCCTGGTGTTGGAACCGTGTATTGTAAGCCGTTCGGCGATTATATACTATGCACGTATGTTTTATTTGAGAGTGCACTCTCAGGTTGGGTGTTATGTTTGGTTGCTTGTGGGTGTTTCAGGTGACCTGGAGTTTGGGGCGTGATAGATTGGTATCAGAGCTCTGGGTTTGATTACCTAAGAGCCGTGGGAAGAGGGTGTATCCCGTGTGAGGTTGATTGCGTGTGCTTGATTGCATGTGTTTAGACACTTTGATAACATGAACGTGTCAGCATGTTAGATATGTGAACGATGCGTATATGTGAGCATGGGGGTTGAACCTTGGCATTGATTAGTCCTTCCATTGGGCGTTTGGATTAACAAACTTGGGAGCCAAGTTAGAAACGCGTTTAGTTGATATGATTTCTAGCAGGGAATCTGAGTAGGTTATCCAGATTGACGTGTCATTCCTATTGGTTCTCCTCGGTATGTGGGGTTTGGTTAGCATGAACCTATGTGCTTATGTATTAGCATGATTATGCAGTTTCTGCTATGTGTGCATCTCATGTTCTGTCTTTTTCATATAGACGCAATTTCTGCGAGGAGAGGACGAGGCCATTGTCCAGGTCGTGGCCATGGTGTTGGCCCAGGGGATGTTCCTATCCCTGATGCTGAGGATGCAAATGCTCCCCTGGGACCGATAGACACGACCGAGTTGTTGCATGTGCTGGTGGGTTCTATCCAGTAGTTGGTTAGATGTGAGATCGTTAGGGAGAGAGAGGGAGTACCTGAGGTGTGGGCTACAGTAGCGATGCGGGAGTTCAGGCGCATGGATCCGCCTACCTTTACTAGAGATTCTGATTCTATTATTGCGACAGAGTGGTTGGAGCTGGTGACTCGAATCCTTGACACGTTACAGATTGTGGGGGATGAGTTGTGGGTTTCTTTTGTCACCTTTCAGTTGAGAGGTAATGCTCACACATGGTGGAGATATGCTCAGAACATAGTAGGGGTCACATGGGCAGCCTTTACAGGAGTGTTTCTGGAGAAATACTTACCGTCTTCGAAGAGGGCCTTATACAGGGAGGAGTTCTACACTCTTACCCAGGGGGCCATGGACGTTATACAGTATAAGGCCAGGTTTATGTGCTTGTCCCGGTTTGCACCAGAGTTGGTGAGCAAAGACGGGTTGCGTTCGATGAGGTTTGAGCAGGGCTTGAGGCCGACGATCAGGGAGTGTGTGGTTGCAATGGGGCATCGTGTGTTCATAGAGCTGGTGGAGGCAGCAGCGAGGGTTGAGAACACTATAACTGATATTCAAGCTTCCAGCGAGGTTAGGACATCTCAGGGTGGGACAGAGGCGCAGGTAGGTGGGCGTTCCGACAAGAGGCAGAGGTCCTCTAGTCCTAGCTTTCATCCATCTAGATTACCACATCAGTTCTCTACACCATCACCATTAGTGGCTTCGTCAGGGTGGCCAGAGCAGAGGGAGGTCAGATGTTACCGATGTGGATAGCCAGCGCATCGTGTATCAGATTGTCCACAGTCGAGACAATACCAGGATTCACGATTGAGGCAGTCATAGAGTCCTGTACCAGAAAGATCACAGGGGAGGGAGCTATCGACTTGCTATGGATGTGGCCAGATGGGACATATTCGCAGGAACTATCCCTAGAGAGAGGGTACGCCGAGTACAGTGGGCACATCAGAGGGTTCATTTGTGTAAGATCAACAACAGTATCCTGTAGTTCAGACTTTTTGGATGGCAAGTGGGGGTACGTCAGTTCAGTCGGTATGACAGCCGACATCGCCGGGTTCTGGCAGACTGACTAGAGTGACATTGCACCGAGCATATGCACTTATAGCTCCTAGTGCTTCGAGGACACCGACCGTGCCTGATGATGCAAATATGCCTTTAGCGAGCAGAGGTACTTTTTGAGTATGTAGGCGTTGGGCCAGTTTCTTTGTGGCATCTGTTTAGGAGTTGGTAATGAACTCCGTGGGTGGTGTGCTGTGTTGAGGCAGTGGTTGGTGAGGATGTGTGGTTAGGGTAAGTTGTAGATCCCATGTCTTTGAGATAGTTAGCCATTGTTTAGAATGCCTGACCTTGTTTGACTATATCCTAAGAATGGTTTCGCTGACCATCTCGTATGCTTGTGCTGATTTCGATCGACGAGGTTATTTCTTTTGACCTTGTGGTGAATTTTGAGAACAAAATTCCTTTAAGGGTGTAGAATTGTGAGACCCTGACCCGTTTTCTTTTTTGGCATTTTTCGATGCGTGTTTTCCATTTTTGATTTGGCATGTTTAAATGCTTTTAGATGCATGATCGGGCTTAAGTATGCATGCAGGGTAGGTTCCCGGGGTCGTGGGGCGTTGTGGTGCGAATTTCAAAAATTCAAAAAAAAAAAGATATTTTGAAGGCTTATAAATATCTGGAGTTAGATATTTTCAAAGGATATTTTCAAAATTTCTCTACTAAGTTTCCTTCATTTTCTCTCTGCCTTCCCTCTAATTTCTCGGGGGCTGAGGGCTCGATTTTCGACGATCCAATAGCGGATCTTTGCTGTTGGCACGGTGGGCTACGTGTTCATTCGGACAAAATTTTATTTCAACAAAGCTCAGTTTTTCATGTGGTTCGAGGCGTCGAGTTTTTAACTCACCGAGGTAGGATCCTAGACTCTCATGTCTTATAAGGGTGCTACGTGTAAACGTGTGTGTTTTTAACGGTTAGATTGCATTAAATCTGATTTTGTTTCAAAGTTGGGATTTGGGTTTAAAACCTATTTTTTGTTAATTTTGGTGGATGAAATCGTGTTTTGGGTGTTTCTTTGGTGGTTTTGGTGCGAGGCTTGGGCGTGAGAATGTTCGAGGGTGTTGGATGAGAGTTTGGAGCCGTCCAATCGAGGTTTTGGAGGCTAAAAATAGTGTTCGAAAATTGTTTTTTCCTTGGTTCAATCGACTGGACCGTGGGGGTCAGTCGACTGGATCTTGGTTCTTGAGGTTCGATCGACTGGACAGTAGTTTTTAAGCTTTTTTGGTGAGATTCCAGTGTGTTGTTTGGGTCACCTGGAGGAGGGTCCAGTCGACTGGATCTAGGCTATTTTGTGTGGTTGTTTGATGGTTGTTCCTTGGTTTCTAATTGGTTTTTGACTGTATTCAGTTGATTGATTATGTGGTTAGTCAATTGAAATACTATTGGATGCTTTTTTGGGGTTCGGTTGGTTGTGTGGTGGTTTCTGGGGTCGTATCGTGGCCTCTATTGTTTTTGTGGTGCCGTCCTCGGGTGTGACGTGCATGGTTAATTTTGGATGTTGTGGCACGGTTGTGTGCGTGTTGCTTATGTGCATGATGTGTGGGTATGTGGGTTCTGTTTAAAGGTGGGGTTTCTTAAGAACTGATCTGTTGGAGGTTCAGGTGTTGGCCTCCGGGTTAGGTGTTGGTTGTCCCGGTGTGCGGACGGGTTGTTCGGGTGAGCGGATGACGGTGTGTGTGGCATGTGATGTCGTGTTGGGTTGTGTGGCGTCTTTATGTGAAACGTTGTGATTATATGTGCTTTTGTGCTTATAGAACTGTAATTAGTTTTATTCATGTATGTTGTAGGACGGGTATGTGGTCCTATGTGGTCATTTATATACAATGCACATATGTTTTATTTGAGATTGTATTCTCGGGTTGGGTGTTATGTTTGGTTGCTTGTGGGTGTTTCACGTGACCCGGAGTTTAGGGCGTGACAGATACCGCTATGAGGTTTACTTAATTACAGAAACCGCTGATACGTGTCTATGTTCCACTGGAAGTCTTACTCATAATTACTCTTCAGGTCCCTGCTGTAGTCCTATAAATATGTGGGTAGGCTGAACTAGTTTCATAACTTGTCTTCTAAGACTGAAGTTGTCCTGGTTCTGCCGGTACGAGTTCTCGGAGGATTATGGCAAACACTATATCTGAGAATCGCATAAGGGAATACAGTAGAAGATCTAATAGGAGCTTCAACTCGTATTCAAATCGTAGTTAAACATTCGGCTGGTAAAAAGGTATTCTTCTAAATTAACTTCGGATGCATGGGTTTTATTTTGATCGTTCGTCATAAAAAATTTTAGCTGGAGCCCGTTTTGGCAATTGCCCGTCCAGTTAATTTTTTTCGTTAATTGTTTAATAAAACAAATATCTTGGCAGTCTTGCCTCCAACATCGAATTGGTTTAATTCTTCTTGCATGGCTATTATCCAAGATTCATCTTTTAGTGCATCATTTATATTTTTAGGTTCTTGTGAGAGAAAGGCAAGATGATCACAAATGTTTTTCATAGAAGATCGAGTACTTACCTCTTGTGAAGGTTCACCTATGATTTGATCCATAGGGTAATCCTTTACTATCATCAATTCTTTTGGTAGGTTTTTATGTTCATTTTGATCTTGAGGCTCATGAACCTCGATGCTTTTGCCTTTGTCCTCCTTGATTTTCATTTTTTCTATTCCTTTATTAATCTCTACATCATCGTCATCTGGAATCTTGGAAGCAAAAGGATTAGTTTCATCAAATGTTATATGAATAGATTCGACTAATGTCATAGTTCTTTTATTTTATACTTTATAAGCTTTACTATTTATAGCATACCCAAGAAAAATTTCTTCATAAGATTTAAATTCAAATTTTCCCAATTCATCTTTGTCATTTAAAATGAAACATTTACATCCAAAGACATGAAAATAAGAAATGTTGGGCTTATACCATTCCATAGTTCATAAGGAGTTTCGTTTAAATGATATCTTATAAAAACTCGGTTCATTACATAGCAAGCAGTATTTACTGCCTCGACCCAAAAATATTTAGGAATTTTGTGTTCATTTAGCATAGTTCATGCCATTTCTTGTGAAGATCTATTTTTCCTCTCAATAATCCCATTTTATTGAGGAGTTTGAGGTGCTGAGAAATTATGAGAAATTTTATTTTGACCACAAAAATTTTTAACATCTTTATTTTTAAACTCTCCTTCTCTATTACTACGGATGTGTAGAATAGAATAGTCATTTTCATTTTGAATTTTTTTACAAGGCTTAACAAATACATTACATACTTCATCTTTTGATACAAGATATAACACCCACGTATATGATGAAAAATCATCAACTATAACAAAACTATATACTTTTCCTCAAAGACTTTGAGGTTTCATAGGACCAAATAAATCAAGATGAAGTAGTTGTAGTGGCCTATTTGTAGAAATTTCTTATTTCTTTTTTAAACTTGTTTTGGCTTCCTTACCAAATTGGCAAGCATCACAAACTTTGTCATCGATAAATTTAATCTTAGGTAAACCTTTGACCAATTCTTTCTTGACAAGTTTGGATAGGAGATCCATGCTAGCATGACCTAGCCTCCTATGCCATAACCAACTGGTTTCATTTACAGTAGAAAAGCATTTAACATTTTAAGAATTTAGTTTTTCAAAATCCTTTGTGTAAATATTTTTAGATCTTTTTGCAACAAATAAAACTTTATTACTTTATTTGTTTTCAACAATATAAGTGTCATGCAAAAAATTTTACACTATAACATTTATTACATAGTTGCCTTATACTGAGAAGATTATGTTTAAGATCATCATCAAGAAGTACATTATCGATAGATAGGGAAGATTCCTTACCGACCTTACCTATACTAATAATTTTATCTTTCCCGTTGTCTCCAAAGGTTACATAACCTCAATCATTGGGTGTTAAGCTTAGGAATTTTGATTTGTCGCACGTCATTTGTTTTGAGCATCTACTATTCAAGTACCATATTTCTTTTGATAAAGAGAATCTCAAGCGCACCTACAAGACAGTTTAGGTGATTTTCTTTGGTACCCAAATCTTTTTGGGTCCTATAGGATTAGTGTTTTTAACTTTCCAAACCATTTTTGATACACCATTATTTTTTTTAGTGGACAATCAAATTTGATGTGCCCCTTTTTCTTGCATTGAAAACAGATTCTATTTTCATAGACATTTTTTGATTATGAGTTTGAAAAACTCTTTCATTCTTTTACAAAATAATTTTTTGATTTAAGTTTTACTTCACCATTGTAGCCAATTCTTTCTTTATTCAATGATCTTTTTTGTGCTCCTACGAATTTTTCAAAATTCTCTTTTCCATTAGTGAATTTGTAGATGATTTTTGAATAATATTTTATTTTTCTTTTTAATTCACAAGAGACATCATTTTTAATATTTTTACCTTTTAAGTTTGTGAGTTCTTTTCTTAACATGTCATTTTCTTTTGTGAGATTGGAAATTTCATTTTTAGAAATTTTTGTTAATTTATCAAATTTAACCTTCAAAATAAGTTTTTCTTTTTTCAAGGATTCAATTTGCAAAGTATGTTCTTTGAATATGTTTTCTTTTTCAATTTTAGCATTCTCACTTAAAATTTTCAATTCCTCAATTTCTTTAGAAAAGTTTTTATTTTTATTTTTTAATTTTACATTTTTCTTTTTCAATTTCAAAAGACTTTTATGTAAGTTAAATAATTCATTTTTAAGTTCATCATAAGATGGCATAGAGTAAGAGGAACTAGATTGATTGCATGAGTTAGAGTGAGAATTTACCTCTTCGTCTACAATTGCCATTAAGCAGAAGTTGGCCATTTCGTCGTCACTTGAGCTATTGCTTGATTTGTTTGAATCTGAGTCATCCCACGTGATTCCTTTCATGGCCTTCTTTTTCTTCTTTGAGTATTTTTTGAGTAAAAGACATTCTGGCTTGATGTGACCAGTTTTGTTGCAGTTATAGCAGGTGAGTGGTTCTTTCTTGAAGTCTCTTTTGCTTGAATCTCTTTTGTCAAATTTTGCGCCTCGAAATCTTTTTGAGAACATTTTGTCTCTCTTAAGGAATTTTCTAAATCTTCTTGTGAAAAGAGTCATGTCATCATCGTTGATCTCCTCATCTTCATCACTGGAACTCTCTTTTGAAGCTTTGAGGGCAATGAACTTTTTGACCTTATTTTGCTCGTTAACTCTTTCATTTATTTTGAGCTCGTATGTCAGTAGTGATCCAATTAGCTCATCTAAGGTTATCACCCTTAGATTTCTTGCTTTGGAGATGGCTGTGGCCTTAGCTTTCCAAATGGGTGGCAAGGCTATGAGTACCTTCCTTAAAAGCTCATAAGATTGGTAAATTTTTTCAAGTGCATTAAGAGAGTTAATAATGTGAGTAAAGCGAGTGCATATGCTGGATATAGTTTCATCATCATTCATCTTAAAGATTTCGTACTCACTACTTAGTCTATCAATCCTAGAGTTTTTAACATCTTGTGTGCCTTCATAAGTGATTTCTAACTTTTTTCATATTTCTTTTGCACTTTTACATGTCATTATGTGATTATATTCGTTAGCATCTAAAACACATGACAAAGTATTCATAGCAGTAGAGTTTATTTGAAGTTGCTTCATATTATTTTCATTTATTACTTCTTCTAGTTTAAGAACTTATTTACCTTCTACAGTTTTAGTAGGAGTGAAATTACCTTAGACGATCACTCTCCAAGCCCTCCAATCCATGGTTTGAATAAAAATTCACATTCTTTGCTTCCAAAGGTGTAGTTAACACCACAAAAGATTGGAGGCCTTGTAGAGGACTGACCTTCACCAAATTGAGATATACCAATTCTTGCCATTGATCTTTTTTACATAACCTTGTTAAGAATAATGTGATAGGCTCTGATACCAATTGATAGTATGTGTGTAATCCCAAGAGAGGGGTGAATTGGATATTTAAAAAATTTTGTTCAAATATTCAAATACAAGTAAAGTTTTTAATACACTTATAAGCAAGATATTTTAATTCACAAGTATATTTTTAAGTATAGCTTCTTGTTTGAAGATTAAAGCACACGTCTATTTTAATTCACAATATTTAAAACTTGTTATTTGAAAATTGAAATCACAAGATTCAAAATCTTTAGTTTAACAATTAAAATTCAAGTATATTTCAATTCTCAATATTTAAGATTTCTTATTTGACAAATGAAATTACAAGATTTATGTGAGACCCTGACCTATTTCATTTTTAGAATAATTTAAGTGTTCGAGTTATTTCATGATCTCAATAATGTTTTAGGTACACCCTTGGCGCGTGTTCGGGTTTCGTTAAGGCTTGTTTGGCTAGTGGTTGGGCTGAAAAATCTGTTTCACACTGAAGAACTAGTTTGATGCATGGTACAACCGTCTAGTCGATTGAACTGGAGGATCTAATCGACTGGAGCGACAGAAGGCTGGCTCGATTGACTGGACAGTGGAAATTTCCATGTTTTATAAATATCGAAGGGCTGAGATATTTTGGAAATTTATTACTTCTAAGCTATGTTTCGGTTCTCTCTGCCTTCTCTCTAGATTTTGAAGGGCCCAAGACTTGATTTTTAGCAAAATGACAGCGGATCCTTGATGTTGGTGCTCGGAGCTTCACGTTCATCTAGCCAAAATTTCATTTCGTCGAGGCTCAATTTTCGAGGCAACGAGCTTTGGCTCTCCAATGTAGGATTCTAGACCCTACTGTTACTAAAGGGTGTTATATACAGTTATATATGTTTTTATCAGATAGAAAATACATCAAATGTGATTTTCATTTTTTAAACCTTGGTTTTGGGTAAAAAGTGGGTTTTACGCCTTTCTCGATTTATACATGATTTGGATGCGTTGGTTTCCTTAGTTTTCAAAAGAATGTTTGAAAACGAGGTATTTGTGAGATTTGTGAAAAATGTGCTTTTTTGGAGGTTTGGAGCTAACCCTTGGGGTTGAGTCTTAGATTTTAAACATTTCGTTGAAAATAAGTTGTTACATGCTTGTAGATCTCCATGTGGATGGATTGGATCACTTTTATACAAGCGATATAGAACTATTTTATGGGTTTTCGTAGTTGAGATACGGTGGATTTTTAAATGATTTTCCATAGATGTACCGTGACAGTGTGTGGTTTTGAGTTGGGTTTCTATTGCTCCTTGGTGGAAATCCAAAAACGTGCGTAGAGTGGGTTCGTTAGGTTAATCCTCGTAAATGTGGTTTGGTTATGCTTCGTCCATTGGTCGTGAAAATTCATAAAGAAGTTTGTTGCCCCGTGAGTGGCTTTATTGTTGTAGCTCTGTATAGAACTTGTCATTACCTAGCAGGGCTTAAGTGGTTCAGGACTAGAGTAATGGACAAGATTTTATAGTTGTTACCTTTTTCCGTGCGTGTGGTAGAGTCGGTACATAGGATTTTATTTTATCTCTTTCTCCTCGGCTGTGTGATCCGAGTGGAGCATTCAATTTTATTACAGCTTATCGTTTTATTTTCTTCGATTGTGTATTCCGAGTGGAAAAATAACGTTTTGCTCCTGGTTGTGTGATCCGAGTGAGAAAAATTAGGGTTTTTGATTACTTCTTTTCCTTAACTGTGGCATGATATCTGCGAGGATGATATGCATGGTTTTAAGGTTGGAAATGAGGGGTTTTATGAGGTAAAACCTTTTTGAGGCCCGTGTTGGCCTGATGAAAAACTTGTGATTTTGGAAGAAAAACTTTTTTGACTCATGCGATTGAGTCTGTATGCTTATGATTGCATAGCCTGCTTTACAGCTTTACTATCTATTTTCTATTGGGCTTAGGATCACAGTGTGGGATGTTGTTGTAAAACCTTTTTCAGGTAGACGTGGTCCTATGGGGAGTCCTTGAGGTGCCCAGAGGTAGCTGTTGATGAGACCCTATTATTTAATCTTTGTCAGGTGGTTTATACCTTTCTGTATATATTTCATGTTGGATATAACATGTTGTAATGCGTATATAATTCTTATGAATGTATGCATCTTTTCGTGCTTTTTAGAGAACCTTGGCTTCGTTGTTGCTTTTCGTAGTTTCTTACTACGCTTTTCATTGCTGGGTGCAACGGTTTACAAACGGGGTTTTTAAATGTTTTATGCTTCATTTAAACTCTTGTACTCGAGGAAAATTTATGCGGCTTCCATATTTTTTTAAATGATTTTCTTTACCCAAAAAGTCTATTTTGTTTTAAAAATGTTTTGGCTTATGGGACCATAACCGTAGTCTCTTGGCAACTCTTTCAAATTGGATAAACTTTCGGTAGTACATTTTACAAAGGTTTTAGCCTTGTTTTGGCTTTCTGGTTTTAAATCCCTTTTTGTGTTGGGATGGTTTGATGATGTTAGTAGGATCTTTACGTGAACCAGAGTTTGAGGTGTGACAACTTAGTATCAGAGCTCTGGGTTCGAATACCAATGAGCTGTGGGACGAGGGTGCGTTACCTTGTGAGGAAAGATGTGTGTGTGCTTGGTTGCATGTGTTTATGTTTTAGTATGAACATGTTAGCTTGATGTGTATACGTGAGTATGGAGGTTGGACCTTAGGATTGATTAGTCTTACCTTTGGGCCTTTAGATTAATAAACTTGAGAGCCAAGTTAGAAACACATTTAGCTGACGTGATTTCTTGCAGGAAATCTAAGTATGCCACACCTCAAACACCAGGGTCATGCGAAAGCCCACTAAAAACTATTTATGAAAATAAGATTTGCAGTTGGAATGTCATCAACTCAAAATTATACAACATTTGGATAAAAGATCCCCAAGTTTATCTCTCATAAACAAAATTCATGCAAACTCATACATGAATAAATATATCGCCGAAAGGCGTACAAAACCAGCCTTCAGAAACAGGCATCACATGTATAAGTACATATCCAAAATAGGAAAACTACAGCAAGCTCTCCATCACTATAAGCCTCTAGGCCAACTCCACGTGTTCACCTGAAAATAGTTTTACAGCAAAATCCCACACCATGAGCCGAAACCCAATAGTTATAGTTTGTTCCATTGAACAAAGGGGGTCTATTGCTCGATTGACCTTCAGATTGGACTGGTCCAAAACTAGTGGTTGCCATATAAAACTCTTAGACTGTAAAGTCAAAAGTAAGAGCCCTTGCTTTGATACCAATTGTTAGATCTATGCAACCCAAGAGTGGGGGGG
>JAUMHN010154439.1:0-15921 GCA_032360265.1 Heliamphora ciliata
CGGGTATCGAGAATCTTAACGTGGGGAGAAATGATAAGCATTTAATAATAGGAGCTTAATGCTATATGGTCTTGAGATTATGGGTAAAAGTGCAATTATAATTTTTTAGTGGTGTGAACTATGATTCAGTGTTTTATGGAAATTGTAGAAATCGCTGCTGATTTTTCATAATTGCAGATACCGCTATGAGGTTTGCTTAATTGTAGAAATCGCTGATACGTGCCTGTGTTCCACTAGAAGTCTTACTCATAATTACTCCCCAGGTCCCTGTTGTAGCCCTATAAATATGCGGGTAGACTGAACCAATTTTATAACTTGTCTTTTAAGATAAAAGCTATCCAGGTTCTGTTGGTACGAGTTCTCGAAGAATTATACCCGACATTATATCCGAAAATCGTATAAGGAAATACAGTAGAAGATCTGACAGAAGTTTTAACTTGGATTCAAATTATAGTTGAAGATTTGACCGGTAAAAATGTATTATGCTAAATTAATTTCTGATGCACGGATTTTATTTTGATCGTTCGCCATCAAAAGTTTTACCTGGAGCCTGTTGTGACATTTGCTCGTCTAGTTAATTTTTTTTTTATAATCGTTTGCAAAAACAAAGATCTTTTCAATTTTGCCTCCAACAATTAGTATCAGAGCTGTTTTATTTTTTATTTACGGTTATCGGAGTTGGGTACTTTTAGAAATATGCTAACTATTGTTTTGCAGACATTCTAATTCCGATTTTATGATCGTCATTTATTATTCATATTTGATTGAATGGTGTGAATGATGATTATCTTTTTTAATCATGGAGGTTGATCGTGATAGATCAAATGTGAGCTTTCAGGATATAAGATCGATATAATAGCTTGTTTCTATTTTTAAAATATCTGTTTACATTATTTAAGAATATGTTGAACATATTAATGAAAACGAAGAACGAAGGTGGCACAGGCGGTGGTTTGGGTTTTAACGGGTCATGGATCACGGTAAGTTTTTAATAATTTTAAATAATTTTTTTCGGTGAGTTTTTCTGTAGTATTTATGAATAAAAAATAGTATAAAAAACAAGTCAAAAATAGTGAGAAAAAACTACCAAGATAGCCCGGTTCCGGCGGCTTTACCGACGACGGTTCAGCGGTGGTTTTTATAATTTTTTGGGTAATTTTTGGGACTATTTTTTGGAAAATTTTTTAAACATAAAATAGCAGTAAAACCTGTCTCAAATTATTATAAAAAAAAAACTGGGCTTAAATCCCAACCCAAACAAGCTGCAAATAGACATGCGGCGGTAGTGGTTTCTCGGCAGTTTTTTGATAGATTTTTGGGCTATTTTTGAGAAAATGTTTTGACGAAAAAATTTTACTTTAATGAGCTTTCCATCGGTATAAAGTACGTCAAAAATAGAGTTTGAAAAGAGGTCGAAAAAGCCTCGAAAAGTTGGCAATTCCAGTCGGCGGTGCACATGAGCGGCGGTAGTCTGTTCCAGGAGATTTTCTAGCATTTTCTCGAGTTGTTTTTGAACAGTTATTTTCATAGAAAAATAGTACTTCTCGAGAGTTTTTTTTGGGTATAAAGTACGTCAAAAATGTAGTTCGAGAAGAGGTCAAAAAAAACTCGAGAAGTTGGCAGCGCAGTGTTATTGCGGCTAGCATCATTTTTTGTGGTTCGGGTAGTTTTTTTGGCCATTTTTGGGCAGTTTTTTAGCAGATTTTGGACAAAAAATTTTTATATTTCGAGAACTTTCTAACGGTATAAATCTCGTTGAGAGCGGAGCTCAAATAAGGCGACATAAATCGCCTAAAGGCGGCAGAGGTGGCACCGGCGATGGCTTGTGGTGAGCCGACGTGTTCTCTCTCCTAGGGCTATTTTGTGTTGATTTCCTGATAGATACGGGATTGATTTGATATATATTATTATATCAGATAGTATCAGGGAATCCTGATGCAATCAAAACACAAGAATTAGAGATAATAAATGATTATTACAGCTTATCTTATTCGGAAAACTGAAACGCTTCAGCATTTCATTTGGATCATAAAATCGGGATATATGAATATCATATTTATATATATATATATATGAATTGCGTAGATGATTGCATATCTGCTTTATTTATCCTGTTAATTTAATTAATTCAAAATTTTGATTTTAATTAAAATATTTTGTAATAAAAATAAAATAATTTTTTTTAATTAATTAATTTTAATTAAATGAAAACATTTTAGATATTTTATTCTTTTTTATAAAATATCACGTTTAAGATGATTTTTTTTTAAAAAATTGGATATCTTGAAAAAACGTGATAATTAATTCTGGATTTTGAATTAATTAAATAAAAAATATTAAATCAAAATAAATTATTATTTTTAAAAAAATGTGGAATGAAAAATAAAATAAATAAATTCCTTTAATCATTACTTTAGTTAAAAAGCTGAAGAAAAAACTATGCATTTATTAAATTTTATTTGTTACGTATTTAAACACGAAAAGATGGTTGGATAAATCAGAATCTTTGAAATCGTGTACACGGAAAGGCATTTGATTCTTTTAAATCGTGTGGTTTTCAAAATTATTAAATTTATTTTAATTCAACAAATTTTTATAACCCTAAAAAATATTTTAAAAATTTAAATGGGAGAGAGAATTTATTCACAGATAAATCATGTGGTCTCCATCACCAATTTGTAGGTAAAGCAATTAAACTCTGCGTGTCGGTAGTAAGGCCTTACTCCCCAATGGACAGATTAATTATGGTATCGCCAGTACAAACCTCATTTAGAGATAATTCTAGATAATTATTAGTGTGGATCATTTCTCTATCTGAACGGATTATTACGAAGCAATTTGATTTGGAATTATGTGATGGTTAACACTTAACTGTATGTAATAGTATCATTTTCATTTGAGTCACTGTTATTATATACTGGACCGAAACTATGTTAGCTATTTAATTTTAGTTGGCACGATCAGTTGCCTAGATTGTAAAATTAAAAGAAATTGGCCTGTCTGATCTTATGAAGGATAGTAGATGTCCTCCCATCGAGACATGCTATTCTTAGGTTACGAGGTTGCTGGCGAATTAATTTTAAAATGGTAGAGGGAACCAAATTAAAATGAATTCAAAGTTTTGCTCATCATAATTAATAATTTTTTTAATTATGTAATTCTTAGGATTAAAATGGCATTTAACCCACTCGCTTCCATTCTCAAAGAAAATAAACTTACGGGACCAAATTTTGTTGACTGAAAAAGTAACTTGGATATAACTTTTACCACCAATGATATTCCTTCAATATCAGGAAATGTGTTTGTTTAAGAAAAAGTTCTTCCTCTGGGCTGAAAGGCATGAAAAAGAAAAAGATTCAGAAACAGGGATACAAGATTTTTAAGGTAGTTGGTGGGCCACGAACTGGTGTGAAAAAGCCGAAAGACAAATGTATTCTGTACGCCCCGTCCTCCGGGCACGTCGAAACATACATAAATATAATTAAAGGGATATTTTAGCCATTCATTCACATTTATATACGTTAGTTTTTATATCATAAACGAGTTCTGAACCATTCAAAGTACTTAACTATTATAGTTTCACCAAGAAATTTCAAAAATTACACTAAGCACGTGAGAACTGAATATAAGAACGAAATCAGAGGCCTTGACTCCTCAGAACGCAACAGCGGGATCCATGTGCTCTTGGAACTTACCCTGTTCTTCAAACACTTCTTCTCCCTCTGGGACGACTTCCTCCAAGAACTCCTCCACACCTGTGCCACGAATGCCATGAGTCAAGGCCCAGAAGCAAAATACTCTAATCTTCTAACTAATCTCACGGTACAAAATTCAGCACAACACATACCATATAACGTCCAGTACAGTTTATAGTCAATGAGATAAACAAATTTATGAAACGATAGTAGATAAGTCAATAAACATGTGCATATGAAATGCCATGTATGAAATGTAGATGCCCAACCCAACATTCATCAGAAATAAAAATAGGAGTTCCACTTTGGGACTTATTGGTATTGCCTGTAGGGACTTATCATCATTGCTGCCTCAGGGACTTATAATCATCGCCGTGATGTGACTTACTACCATTGCCGCCTCAGAGACTTATTGTCATTGCCGTGATGGGGCTTATTACCATTGTCGCCTCAGGAACTTATTGTCATTGCCGTGATGGGACTTATTACCATTGCCTTTCATTGCACCAAGGACTTATTGTCATTACCGTGATGGGACTTATTACCATTGCCGCCTTAGGGACTTATTGTCATTGCCGTGATGGGACTTATTACCATTGCCTTTCATTGCACTAGAAATTTATTGTCATTGCTGTGATGGGACTTATTGTCATTGCCATATAATACTTTAGGGACTTTTTGTCGTTGCCGTGAAAGGACTTTTTGTCGTTGCCTTTCTTTACTTCAGGAACTTATTTTCGTTGTCGTGAAGGGACTTATTGTCGTTGCCTTTCATTTTAAGACTAGGATGCTCGCTTTGTATCAACCCAAAGTCTAAGTTACCAAAATCAGAGTGCTAATGACGAACCCATGGTGGCTAATAATATTTGTAAACCATTTCAAACACCGGGGATGCACCCAGGGTGTGTAAACCAAAATCATTTCAAACACCGGGGATGCACCCAGGGTGTATAAGCCAAAATATTTTTGAAAATGACAACCAGGGATGCCCTAGACTTAGAATCAAGACCAACAATCTCACTACAGCTCATCCCAACAACGGTTTGCACAGATGAACTCCAACATGTCAGGATACAAATGACAATACTCATGATGTGTACCATTGATCTCAAGTGCAACAATTTATAGCATGACATTAACATGACAAGATTCATGGTATAATGCGGAAAGAATAAAGTATAAGTATGTGAAGCATAAGCTACAATTCTCAAGATATGACTGAACATGATAGCATGAGTTCTAAATCATCATACATTCTCTTAAAAGCACTAATCAACTAATTCAAGTCGATCATTATATAAAGACACAGGTCTCATAACAAGGATACTCAATTTCACACTTAGCAACTTTTAAGGTCAAAAATCAAGTATTAAATTAAAAGGGCAGACATAGTTTTGGGGTATCTAGACATGGAATCAAGATATGATTTTTATACACCATTTAGATAAAAATATTTTTTACAAATCTCATGTTTAACACCAAGGCTAAAGCCTAAAGCAAATGGGTGAACAATTCATCTTAAGCAAAAACGCTTCAGCACTTTTCTCAAGATTTTATCAAAATTATGCTTCTGTTGGTCTCAGTTTTGGGGTATCATTTCAAGTCCAAATAAGCGTATTTTTTAGTATGTTCTATCTTAACAAGTCCCCTACAAGTTACATGTTTAGAGATAAGGGAAGTTGTTTGAAACAAATTAGACTTTTTGGCCATTTTCGAAAATATATTCTGTCAGCCGCCAAAACTCAGCAGAGCTGGTTTTGGATAGAGGGTTTGCAACGGTTTTGGGTATCATCTCGAGGTTTTAAGGTCTAATTTTTGGGCACCAAGCACTTCAATATGTTAGCTACAATATTCATGTAGACCACGTTTGGAATAGATAACTAAAAATAGGGGTTTCGAGCTATATAAAAATATATAACAGAATGTTCCTTAGGGGCTGAAACTCAACTGATATTTTCAAAGGTGTTTTGACCTATCCAAACTCAATATTCTGTTCTCATTTTTGGTGGATAGATATATATTCATGTTATCTACAACTTTCATGTTTTTACAAAAGTTTTGATCTCATTTTAAAATAGGGTTTCCATGTCGGTAGTGTTGACTGGTCGAAAAATGACACACTTTGGTAAAATTGTAATATCTTGAGTTCTAGTTATGAAAATGAGTTAAAACTAACTTTGGATGAAAGATAACATAAAAATATAAATCTGAACCTAAATAAAATGTTTAGATCAATTTTCTACATTGAGTTATGGCATTTCAAATCACAGGGCAGAAACATCAAAGTATTAAGCCTCTCAAGGTTCAAGTCTTCTACTTCTGTCATGTCAATTTTTTGTTCAATTTCTTTGCATGCTTGTGTTTTAGAGTTTAATATCAAGGTTCCAGCACACTTAGAGGTCATCAAACTAAAATATAATAACACACAACAGTATCTCATATCATTCATAAACATAACAGCCACTAATTTCCAACTACGACGCCTTTTCGATTTGATTTTGGTTCTTGATTTTAAGAGTGTTTAAAGGGATGTGTTGGCAGATATTTTGAGGAATCATAGACACAAGGTTTAAAAGTTTTACTTACTATTTTAGAGGGCTCAAGGGTGGTAGGATGGAAGGACTTAGCTTTAGGAAAACATCTCTTGCTTCTCCTTGGCTCCTTATTCTTCTTCTCCTTCTTTTTCTCCCTCAAACTTGTATAATACTTCAAGAACACATAAATCTGGTTTTCTCTCTCTATATGGACGAAATATGAAGGGGAGAGGGAGGTTGTTTGCCTTGGTTTATATAGGAGAAGGCTAGGGAACAAGGAGGGAACAAGAATCATTTCATTTTAGTCATTTTCTTCTTTCATCACATGGGTTCACATGGGTTTGAGTTGGCATGGTGCCACTTTTGAGGGAGATACATCAGATTTGGTGAAGGGATTACAGCTAGAGGCAGTTTGGGGGACAAAATCCTGACCCCACATCAATCAAGGGATTTTGCATTGGTTTGCGTGCCCTTTTGTACAAGAAAATGCATTAAAAGTTAATTTGATGCATCTTTTGGGCGTCCTTTTCTACTGTGACTTATTATTTTAATATGTTTATGAGAAATATAGTATTTCTATGTATTATCATAATTTTCATAGCAATTGATTAAATAAATGTAGTCTTTTAAGTCTAATTAAGCTATTTTGACAATATATGATTTTTTAACTTATTTTGTTGTGTATGAACTTTAATAATGATTTGTTTACTTTTGTTAACCTATAACACTATATTATTATGTATATTACTTGTTCAACAAGTATTGGATCATCATAATGCTTAATCTAATACCTTTCTCATCATTTTAAGCTAAAAATAAAGCAAAAAATTACTTTTTGGCACACTTTCCAAGGTGGTCAACCACTAAGGGGTATTTTTGGTATTTTTGATATTATTTTGTCTTTTTCTGCTTAATTGAATTTAAATTCTTGATTTAGGGTATCCATATGTCAAAATTTGAGTTTTTAAGGCTTTTTGATGGATTAAGAAAAAATGCTCATTTTACCCTATTTATGAGGATTTTTTATTTTTAATTTATTATTTTATGATATTTGCTTCATTTAGAATGTTATGAGACTCTCCGGGTGCTATGTTTTTGTTACCTGAGTTTTGGACCTTTTTAGGATTTTTGGACCGAACTTAGGGTTTTCAATTCGAGTTAGGGTTCTGAACTTCTTCTGTGCTCTATGGTCTTGTGAACTATCCATCACTAATACTAGGGTTTGGGCTTGGTCTTTACACGGGTCGTTGTCAACTGGGTTGTTACAACTAGGGTCTATACCGGGTAGTTACATTTTCACTACAACCAAACACGGCACTGGAAAAAGCTATGTTCAGTATTTCTCAGAAGGTAGAACATACAAGGTAATTTCAATTTACTAGTTGTGGAAACATATTTAGCGGTGTTATCTATCGGTATCTGATGTGTAGATACGAGAGCCACTAATCATGTCTGCAATTCATTGTAGGGGTTCTAGAAAACCTGAAAACTTAGTGATGAAGAGATTTACCGACATATGTGCAATAATATAAAGGTAACAGTAGTTGCAGTATGAGATGTCACTCTCAATTTTTGGTAGAGATTGTCTTTAATATTAAGAGATTGTCTTTATATACCAACCATTAGAAAAAACTTAGTTTCTATTTTTGGATTGGTTAAAAATAAATATTTGATTTATTTTAATAACTCTATGGTTATTAAGGATAATAAATGGGTTATCTATTCTGGTACATTGGTGGATGAACTTTATTTTATTACTCCAATCTATCCTACACTGCAACTGACTGAAATGAATAACACATCTAATTTACCATGTAAGAGAAAGTTTCATTTTTTAATGAACCAAACGTTTCTTTGGCACTTTGGGTCATATTAATCTAAAAGGATAAACAGACTGGTAGCAGATGGACTTTTGAGTTCACTGAAAGTGGAGGCACTTCTAATCTGTGAATCTTACTTAGAAGGTAAAATGACCAAGATGCCCTTTCAACCAAAGGTTATAAAGCCAAAGAACCGTTGGAGTTGGTTCATTCTAATGTGTGTGGTCCTATGACAATCCGAGCTAGTGGTGGCTTGAGTACTTGATTAATTTCATTAATGACTACTCAAGGTATGGATACATTTACCTGATGTACCATAAGTCTGAATGTTTTGAGAAATTTAAAAAATTCAAGGCAGAGGCAGAGAAATGTCTGGGTAAAAGTATCAAATCACTACGATCCGACCGTGGTGGGAAATACCTCTTTGGTGAGTTTAAGGACTACTTGTTATCAAAGGGGATTACATCCTAGTTGACTGCACCAGACACTCTACAGCAGAATGGTGTAGCAGAAGAAGGAATAGGACTCTTATGGAGATGGTAAGGTCTATGATGGGTTATTTAGGTTTACGAGATTCGTTTTGGGGACTTGCTTTAAAGACAGCGGCGTACATTTTGAGCATAGTACCGTCTAAGTTAGTACCTTCTACTCCCATAGAATTGTAGACCGGGCATAAGCCTAGTCTGAAACACATTCGGATTTGGGGGTAGCCAGCACTTTGCTAAAAGGGAATGCGGGTAAGTTGGAATCGAGGATAGAAGTCTGTTTCTTTATGGGGTATCCCAAGGGAACGAAGGGTGATCTATTTTATAATCCTAAGGATAAGAAGGTTAATGTTAGCACCAATGCCCGATTCTTGAAAGGGGATTATATTATAGAACACAGGCCCAAAAGCAACATTATTCTAGAAGAACTGAGAGGAAATACCAGTAGAACGGAAGAACAAGTCACTGATATTCTATTACCTCGTCGTAATGGGAGGATTATCAGGACATGTGCAAATCAAGAACATAGTGCTGATGCACAAGATTTAGATTCTGCACAACATGTTACTGTTAGTACACAGACACAGGTAATGCCTCGTCGTAGTGGGAGGGTTATTCATTAACCTGATCGGTATATGTTCTTGGGAGAGTCTTTTGATAAGATCCTTGCAGAACTAGATACCGAATCTTGTAACTACAATGAAGTACTTCATGACAAAGATGTAGATCTTTGGCAAAGGGCTATGAATTCAGAGATGGAATCTACGTATTCTAATCAGGTTTGGAAACTTGTAGAACCACCCGAAGGGTTAAAATCCATTGGATGCAAGTGAATCTATAACAAGAACAGAGGAGCAAACGAGAAGGTTCAAACCTTCAAAGCTAGGTTTGTTGCTAAAGGGTTCACTCATAAAGAAAAGATCAATTTTGAGGAAACCTTTTCGCCGGATGCCATGCTTAAGTCTATTCGAATTCTCTTATCCATTACTTCTCATTTCAACTATGAAATGTGGTAAATGGATGTTAAGATAGCTTTTTCTTAACAGAAGTCTTGATGAGTGTATCTATATGATATAACAGACGGATTCATTGCAAAGGGCCAGGAACACATGTTGTGTAAGCGTAAGAGATCTATTTATAGACTTAAGCAGGCATTAAGGTCTTGGAACACTCGGTTTGATCAAGTTATTAAGTCTTATGGTTTTGATCAGAGTCTGGATGAGTCTTGTGTGTACAAGAAGCGTGATGATCTTCCTAGTACATTATGTAGACGATATCTTGCTTATTGAAAACGATGTGAGGGTATTATCTATGGTCAAAGTATGGTTGTCTGGGTAGTTTAATATGAAGAACTTGGGAGAGGCCAGTCACGTCCTTGGAATCAAGCTTATGCGAGATCAGAAACAAAAGATGTTGAGCTTATCACAAGCAAAGTATATCGATGATATCCCTGCTCGTTTTAGCATGCAAGATTCTAAGAAAGGGTTTCTCCCTTTTAGGCATGGAATCAATCTATCCAAGGATCAGTATTCTAAGACACCTGATGAGATAGAGAAGATAAAGGCGGTTCCTTATACTTAGGTAGTAGGTAGCCTCATGTATGCTATACTTTGCACTAGACCCGACATTTGCGTTGATGTTGGCATGTTTAGTAGACATCAGTCTAACCCAGAGCAAGAGCATTAGACTACGGTAAAAAATATAATCAAGTACGTAAAAAGGACTAAGGATTATATGTTGATTTACTAGGCAGACAGCCTAGTATTTTTGGGGTACACAGATTCAGATTTTCAATCAGACATAGAGCTTACATCATGAGACAACCTTATAAATCCTTTACAAAGAGCTTATCGGTTAAGACTTTTGATAGTCATGTAGAGGGCATGTGAGTCAGATGTATGGCAACATGGTTTTGAGTATAACTAGAAGATTGCTACGGTTGGTATATTGAAAACCTTATTTTTAGTATTTAATTTAATTTTAATAAAATTAAATTTGAATTTTATGAAAATCTTAATGTCTGCGTATTAATTTCTTTAATATTATACGTGGATGTCCGATATTCTGTATTGTATTTAATCTGGTGTGTAGAGTATGGGTTGCACACAGAAGATTAGATTTTAGATTCTTGTAAAATATAAGTTTTACGTCCACAGTTTATATGAAAATGGACATACCATCGGTACGACTGTATCACATAGTTTTAGTAGGCCTGTCTTGGTTACGAAAAATAGATAATAGCATCTTCTATTGTCCTAACTCTCTGTGTCAGTATACTTTGTGTGTATTGAACGAGACATCTGGGGTAATTAATTTTATACTGACTATATAAATAAATTCACATTCCAAGGTTATTACAAAGAGTGCTTATCTTTTTAATCCTAAAATAATTATTGATTTGCGTATATTTAATATTAGTTATTTTGATTCATTAGAGGGTGTGATCTTGTATGAGTCTATATTCCTGGTGAGTTAGATAGAGGTATTATTTATATGTCGAATATTAATTATTGACGGAATCTACGTCCCAAAATATCGAGATTGATGATACCCCCTTAAGACAACTTATAAGTTTTGACTGGTCCAAACCCGACCGGTGGATTTGATTATTCGGTGGTCAAATAAGTTAAGCGAAAGAGCATAAAAAATATCAAGATGCTGATTAAATTAAATTGTCAGTTATTAAATTTAATTGATAAGTATCAGAAATCTTAACGTGGTAAAAAATAGTATGCATTTAATAACAGGAGCTCAATGCATTATGGTCTTAAGATTATGGGTAAGAGTGTAATTATAGTTCTTTAGTGGTGTGAATTTAATTCAGTGTTTTATGGAAATTACAGAAACTGCTGCTGGTTTTCCATAATTGCAGATACCACTATGAGGATTGCTTAATTATAAAAATCGCTGATACGTGTCTGTGTTCCACTGAAAGCCTTACTCATAATTACTCCTCAGGTCCCTGTTGTAGTCCTATAAACATGCGGGTAGACTGAACCAGTTTCATAACTTGTCTTCTAAGACAAAAGCTGTCCAGATTCTTTCGGTATGAGTTCTCAAAGAATTATAGCCCATACTATATCTGGGAATCGCATAAGGGAATACTGTAACACCCTGTACCGTTTCTTTTTGATTTGTATGCATATTACGTGTTTTCAGTCACGTTTTAACATTTTTTCTTTGATATGCATATATGTGTTTCGATGCCTATTTTGCTTAATCTGAGCATGCGGGGTTGCTTCCCGGGGTTGTAGGGAGTTTCTGTGCGAATTTTAAAAATTCAAAAAAAGTTATTTTGGAGGTCTATAAATATCTGAAATTAGATATTTTCAAAAGATATTTTCAAAACTTAACTCTTAAGTTTCTTTCAAATTCTCTCTGCCTTCTCTCTAACTTCTCGGGGGCTCGGGGCTCGATTTTCAACGATCCAACAGCGGATCCTTGATTTTGGCATCGTGGTCTACGTATCCATGCGACGAAAATTGATTTCGGGGAAGCTCAAATTTGTACGTGGATCGAGGTATCGAGTTTTTAACCCAACGAGGTAGGATAACAGATTCTACTGCTGTATAAGGGTACTATATGTAATCTTATACTGTTTCACCGTTTAAAAACGCATGAAATGTGATTCTATGTTTTAGATCTAGTTTTTTATTTAAAACTGTTCTTCGGCGTTTTCGGTGGATGGAAGGGCATTTTGAGGGTTTCCTTTCGAGGCTGTAGTGTGAGGCTTGGGTGTGTTGATGTTTGAGGGTGTTTAATGAGTGTTTGATGGGGGTTTGGAGGTTCTATTTGAGTTTTGGAGGCAAAAACCAGTGATCTCGTGACCCAAAAATATTTTCTGGGTGAGTTCAATCGACTAAACTCATGAGTTCAGTCGACTGGAACATCGTTAGGTGGGTTCAGTCGACTGGACCTGGAGGGTCAATCGACTGAAATTCTTTCTGTTTTGGTTCTCCTTTTCCAGTGAGATTTTCAGTCGGCTGGGGGCTTGGGCCAGTCGACTAGGGTCCTATGTGGGCTATTGGTGTTGGTTTTGATGATTCAGGTGGTTTGTTTGGGTAAAAAGGATGGATTGTAAAGGAGGTTTTTACCAAAACATTTGGGAGAAACGTGTTTATTGGAGGTTTGGAGCTAACCCTTGGGGTTGAGACTCACTTTCTAAAACATTTGTATGAAAATATGTCTTTACATGTTTTGGTTTGATCTCCATGGT
Source organism: Heliamphora ciliata (assembly GCA_032360265.1). Classification (NCBI taxonomy): domain Eukaryota; kingdom Viridiplantae; phylum Streptophyta; class Magnoliopsida; order Ericales; family Sarraceniaceae; genus Heliamphora; species Heliamphora ciliata. Next base: position 12,751 of record JAUMHN010154439.1, read on the forward strand.
TTCATGGATTGGATCTCTTGCTAATACACGTGTTGTATAATTACTTTAGGGAAAATATTTTGAAAATGTTTTGTTTTGATCTCCTGGTGATGGATGGATCTATGTACATGTATATTATACTGGTTTGAAAAATATTTTTAGAAGATTATCTAGATGTACCGGGGTGACGTGTATGTGGCATGAGTTACCCTCGATGTAAGTCTAGAAACGTGCGCAGCGTAGGTACTTAGGTCTTTCGGGTTAGTCCCCGTAAATTGAGACGAATAGGTGCTCAGCTCCCTCGGGGTCATACCCGTAAATTGAGTGGTTCGTCGTGGTGCTCCATATAGAACTTGTGTGTATCTAACCGGTCCCATGATGTATGGGGATTAGATACTGGACATGAGTCTATAGTTGTTACCTTTATCCCCTTGTGATGGAGTCGGTACATAGGATCATACTCTTCTATTCCGCGATGGTACAAGCTACCTGTCACGATGTTTGATTACTATTTTTCCTTAACTATGGTTGATTATTTGCATTTGTTGCAATACCAGGTTTGAAGGATGAAAACATGGGTTTTATGAAATAAAACTGTTTTGGGAGACTTGTGTAGTCAGATGGAAAAACTTGAGGGTTTTAGATGGAAAACATGTTTTGGTTTGTGGTTGAGTTTGCTCCCACCATATGATTGCATATTCCTACTTTACAGCTTATTATCTGTTTCTGTTGGGCTTCGGTTCACGGGTGAGAATTTTTTGTAAAACCATTTTCAGGTGATGATGTGGTTGAGGAGTAGCTTGGTGGTGCCCGTGGTGGCAGAAGACTTTTATAGTTTTCCTTCTTTTTGGTATGCCTGTTCCTGAAGGCAGGTTTTGTACGCCATAAGGTGATATATTGTACGCATGTTGAACTGTTGTCTTTTATTTATGAGAGATACACTTTGTTAGGTGTTCCATTGGTTTCAACAGGCAGATTTTGATGTATAAAAATCTATATTTTCATATAAAATGAATGTTTGGTGGATTTTTACGTGACCCCGGGTTTTGGAGCGTGACAAATACAGTAGAAGATCTAATAGGAGCTTCAACTTAGATTCAAATCATAGTTGAAGATTCGACTGGTACAAAGGTATTCTTCTAAATTAATTTCGGATGCACGGGTTTTATTTTGATCATTCGTCATAAAAAGTTTTATCTGGAGCCTGTTTTGGCATTTGCCCGTCCAGTTAATTTTTTTTAGATAATCATTTACAATAACAAAGAACTTGGCAGTTTTGCCATTAACAAGTTTATGGTGTAGTTCAGGCAGAACTGTTTAAAACTTTTAGGCAGTGACTGCAGTATGATATCGACCTCGGTTTTATCGTCAATTTCAGCTCCTAGGATCTCCAGTTCATTCAGAATACATATCATATTTAGAACACGATCCCTCACTGGGTGCCTTTTACCATGTTCGCATTCATTAGAGATTTTATTGCCACCTGCCTAACAACACGATTTTGATCCCCAAACATTTTTTTTGAGGTTCATAATCATGTCATAGGCACTGGGCATAAACTGATGCTGATGCTGCAAAACATTTGACATGGAAGTCAAAATGTAACAGCGAACTATCTGATCAGCTTCTTGCCACTTTTGATGGGCCTGGGTTTCTTGTTCGGTCGCCCCCATATCAGGTACTAATGGACATATCTTAGTCAATACAAACTTGTAATCCTCAGTAGTTAAGATAATATCTAAATTTCTTTTCTAGTCAACATAGTTCGGTCCCATAAGTTTGTTTTCTTTGAGTATTGACGCGAGTGGACTGAAGGCTATTTTAATCAGGAGAATCACATAATTAAAAAATACTGTTAATTATGACGAGTAAAACTTTGAATTGATTTTAATTTGGTTCCCTCCACCATTTTAAAAGAAATTCGCCAGCAGCTTGGTATCCGGTGAATAGCATGTCTCAATAGGAAAACGTCTACTATTCATCGTTTGTCTAGAAAGGCCAATTCTTATTAATTTTACTATCTAGGTAATTGACCCTGCTAAATAAAATTAAATAGTTGACAGAGTTTCGGTCTAGTATAGAATATTAGTGACTCATATGGAGAGGATACTATTATATACAGTTAAGTGTTAACTATCACCTAATCCCAAATCAATCGCTTCACAACGAGCCCTTCAGATGGAGAAGTGATCCACACTAACAATTATCCAAAATTATCTTTAAAGTAGGTTTATACTGGTGATTCCGCAATTAATCTATCCGATGGGAGGAAGGCCTTACAATAAACACGCAGGATTTAATTACATCACCTACAAACTGGTGACGGAGACCGCATGATTTATTTGTGAAATAATTTGCTCTCCTACTTAGTTTTTTAAAATATTTTTGAGGGTTATAAATATCTTTTTAATTAAAATAAATTTATTAATTTTGAAAACCACACAATTTGAAAGAATCAAATTTATTTTCGTGTACACAATTCGAAAGATTTCGATTTTTCAAACTATCTTTTCGTATTTTAATGTGTAACAAATAAAATTCGATAAATACACAATTTTTTCTTCAACTTTTCAGCTAAGGTAGTAATTAAAGATATTTATTTATTTTATTTTCTGTTACAAATTTTTTGAAAAAATAATAATTTATTTAAATTAAACATTTTTTCATTTAATTAATTCAACATTCGTAATTAATTTTCACATTTTTTTAAGATATTTGATTTTATGAGAAATCATCTTATACGGGATATTTTGTAAAAAATAAAATATATAAAGTTTTTTTCATTTAATTAAAAAAATTTAATTTAATTTTCCTTTACAAAATATTTTAATTAAAACCAACTTTTTCGAATTAATTAAATTAGTAGAAAAATAAAATAGATATACATCATCCACGTAATTCATATGAAAATAAATGCGAGATATGTAAAAATCGTGATTTTATGATCGAATTGAAACATTGAATAGTTTCTGTCTCCTGTTGATGATAAGCTGTAAGAATTCCATTTCGAACCATTTTTTTGTATTCCGATTCCATCAAACTTTTGTAATACACTGTGATATACAAATATATCATATGAGGATCAAAACATATCAGAATATCATGATTAAAATAGCTCCGGACCAGCTCCACCACCGCCGGCCACCAGCTACCGCCAGCGTTACCCATGTTACCGGCTTCAGGCGGCTTTTG
>JAUMHN010154655.1:0-22706 GCA_032360265.1 Heliamphora ciliata
ATTTTACTTGCATTTGTAATAGTTATAGGAGGACGAGGTTGTCATTTTGTAAAGTAACCCTATCTATATATTGTTGAATAGTTCAGAGTAGTTAGGAAGTGGTAAAACATGGTTGTACGCTAACAAATCATTTTGTATGAATTACCCAACCTTGATATTAATGAAAGAAATCTCTTTGTATGAAAAAATGTTGTGACTACTTTTCGCTTCTGTTCCGTATCAAACTTATACCTAAACTAACCCTCCTTGTAAATGTTGTAATCTTAAGCTATCTTCCTTTTTTTGAGTAGAAAGTGTGATGAAGATTTAACCACCGAGGGTCAACAAAGATCAATGGGATAAATGAAAATACAAGAATACAAGTCTTGTCACGAGTCTTGTGCGACTAAGCCACAAGTATGAACCGATCACTTGCAAGGGCATAGGGGGATAAGGCTTGGTTTTTTTTTTATTTTTTATCAAAACTAAGGAAACAAAGGGCCCTGATGCTCAAGGGGAAGCCGATCCATAGACATCCAGAGCGACGGTGATATAATCACACTGGCAATTTAGAAGCTCGAAGAGGAGGCAAACCACTGATGGTCTATGGTTAAAGACACAAGGGACATTGCTACCCTTACTTGAGTGCAGTTAGAAGAGCTATTTTGTGAAATGTACTATGCTTCCACCATCAGAAAAGTACGAGTAAGAGAATTTTTAGATTTAAAGTGGGGGTCAAAGTCAGTAACTCAATACATAAACCATTTTGAGGAGTTGTATCATTACAAGGCAACAGTGGTAGCGGACTAAGACACCAAGGCTCGTCGAATCAAGTGATGTTTAGAACCATCGATTTAGGGTAAGATCGCATTCATGCAATTTCCAACCTACTCTTAGATTATATTAGCGGCATTGGAGACAAATATAGAGTTGATGGACTCGAGGAAAGTTTGGAACCAAAGAAGAAGTAGCCAGAGATTGGGGCAACAAAGGAATAACAGGGGAGTGGTGAGCCAGAAACTGTAAGCTGCCGAGCACAGCCAATGGGAAAACTACCAACCAACTTAGTTGATTTGTTTTGGTTGTAACTAGCCGGGGCATAAGAAGAGCAATTGCTCGCAGCATGTGAGAAAGGCAAGCCAAGGTAGCAGTTATAATGCCCAGCAGTAAGGGCAAGGATATAGAGGGACACCTACATAAGTGAAGGAGTGAGGATCATCGAATAAGTTTCAACAGAAGATTAGCGGTGTGGGAAAAATGATGTAGTTCAACCAGCAAAAAATGACAAGTAGGGTCTTTGCATTACAAGTGAAATTTAAGGAGCATCCATCAGTTATACAAGGTACATTTAGTGCTTTATAATTCATGGTTGTAAGTCTTATTTGATTATGGGGCAACATTATTGGGAAACAAAATCCCGTGAACCAATGATATTGCATACGAATTATATAAAAAATGAGAACCCCATTAAGACCCATATAGCGGAGTAAAGGTTATACTTTCTAGATCTATCTGATTTGATCTCATCTTAGCACTCGAACAAAAACTCAACTACAAGCTGGATGCACAAATCAAAAAGTCATACCTTTTATCATATTCTTGTACACTAAGTTATGAATAGAGAGTAGACTCTGGTATTTGTGACTTTTTGCTCTATCACTGGCTACTTCTGTGTGCCCAATATCATGAGTGAATCATAAAACCCTAGCTGCCAGAGAGTTTATGCGGTATATATATAGGCTGCAATAGGAACCTAAAGAGTATATAAGATTTGGGCTTCTTATGTAATTAAAAAATCTAATTCAATTCGAATTCAATTCCTAATTCTATAAATTATAATTGATTCCACTAAATAATAATAATTGTACTCTCGATTTTATCTCAAATATAATTTTGAGCACTATATTATTAAATGGTTACTTATCTTTTCACATTAAGATTATAGATATTTATCGATTAAATTAAATTACTAATTATTTTATTTAATCGATCACTTATAATTTTTTTAAGATTTTTTACTTAACTTATTTGATATGCTAGAGACAAAATATACATGCAAGGTTTGACATAATCAAAATTTATAAGCTTCCTTAAGGAACTAACATTATTCCCTATACTAGGATGTGTATACCATTGATAATTAATATTCACCATATACGTAATGGAATTCACGTCGCAGTATGGGGGTTGATGACAGCCGTTTAAAGAAACTTATAAGTTTTGATTATGTCAAACCATGCAGGTAGATTTTGTATCTGACATATCAAATAAGTTAAGTGAAAAGTCTAAAGAAAATTATAAGTAGTCGATTAAATAAAATTATCAGTAATTTGATTTAATCGACGAATATCTATAATTTTAACATTGTGAGATAAGTAACCATTTAATAATACGGAGCTCAAAATTATTTTTGAGATAAGGTCGAGAGTGAAATTATAATTGTTTAGTGGTATGAATTATAAATTATGAATTTAGGAATTTAATTCGGATTGAATTAAAATTTTCTAATCGCATAAGGAGCCTAAATCTTATTTACTCCTTAGGTCCATGTCGTGGCCTATATATACACCGCATAAAGTCTCTGGCAGAAAGTCTAAGGTGCAATCGAGTTTTTGATTCGTGCATCCATCTTGCAGTCGAGTTTTTGTTCGAGTGCTGATATGAGATCACATCAGATAGATCTCGAAGGTATAACCTTTATTCTGCTATATGGGTTTTAATTAGGTTCTCATTTTTTTTATATAATCCTTATGCAATATCATCGATTCTTGGGATTTCGTTTCCCAACAATGATACCCCATAATCAAATAAGACTTGCACCCACGAATTATAAAGCACCAAATGTACCTTGTATGATTGAGGGATCCTCCTCGAATTCCCCTTATAACGCAAAGACCCTACCAAAGGAGAGACTACCAACCGATTTAGTTGATTTGTTTTAGTTGTAACCAGCTGGGGCATAAGAAAAGCGAATGCCCACAACAGGCCTACGGGAATACTACAGAAAACTGGAGGTGTAGTTTAATTCCTGCTCGTGCGCATCAATCCAATAGTTTTATGTTCGAGTGTTGAGATGGGATCAAATTAGAGATATCTCGAAGGTATAACCTTATTCTACCGTGTTAGGTTTTAATCAGGTTCTTGATTTTCTTTGGTATAATTGGTATGCACTATCATTGATTTCTAGGATTTTGTTTCCCAACAATACATTCCTTTATCTTGAATGCCTACATTACATCCTTGGGATAAAATCTTAAACCATTATGAACAACGATGGCTGTCATGTCATTGTTGGGGAGCTATACCCAAGTAGAGTTAATATGTAGAACTTGTAAGCTTGCATTGTCTGGTTAAATCTAGTTTGCGACCTCCAGGTCATCAGTATAACTGATTATTGACTATCTAGTCACTGGCGCTAATCAACTGTTATCACAAAAAGGTGATGGCTTTCACCTCAGATGGGACACGCCTCTTATTTAAGGGGGATAGACAAGACACCCTACCCAAGGTCAATGCGAAAGTTAGATTGGTATAACGTGTTAGGAGGATAATTGGTCCGCTTAAGACATAACTAAGATGCTCAACCAGATCTAGAACTCCCTCCTATGTGAATATGTTTAGCGTTATGGTAGCTACACCACTACTACTCACAAAAGTGTTAGAGACCTAAGAATTCGAACAAGAGACAGTTTTCATGAAGTCTTACATACATACTAATGGCACCTCCACGAACTGGGATGTACAACAAATGAATGTTTAAGGTACTCAGAATGGGTATTTGTGCCAAATGTAGATGGGTTGTGGGAAGAAATACTTAAGAATTCTCACCAGTTTAGCTTAACAATGCACCTTGGAGAGAACAAAATGAATCAAATCTTAAGGGCCAATTTTGGTGGTCTAGGATGAAAAATGATGTCGTAGAGGTTGTTACAAAATGCTTGACATGTCATTAAGTGAAAGCCTATCACCAAAGGCCAAGTAAAAGACTATAATGTCTACTTATACAAGAATGAAAATGGGAACACATAACCATAGACTTCGTAACTTGGTAACCTAGGTCACCCCATGGGGATGACGTTGTTTGGGTGATCATGGACCGCTTGACCAAGCTAGCTCATTTCTTACCAATCAAGATTATTGACACCTTAAACTCACTAAGCCTATTTCACATCCAAGAGATCGTTCGATTACATAGGGTGCATGTGTCCATCGTGTCAAATTGAGATCCACGCTTTACTTTGAACTTTTGGGGAAGACTACACAAGGCCTTAGGAACTAGTCTCTATGGTTGAGTATGGCTTTTCACCCCTAGACTGATGGGTAATTCAAGGTACTATCCAAAAATCTAGAAGATATGTTACGGGCATGTGCAATTGATTTCAAAGGAAGTTGGAAGAGGCGCTTACCGCTAGTGCAGTTCTCTTACAACAATATGTACTGGGCAAGCATTGGCACGGCACCTTACGAAGTTCTATACAATCGCCTTTGTAGATCTCTGGTTTGCTCGACTGAGGTGGGAGAATCAAGTTTACTAGGGCTAGAGTTAGTTCAAGAAACCACTGATAAGGTGAAACTCATTCGTTAATGAATCGTTACAACTTAGAGCAAACAGAAGAGTTACGCTGATAGGAGGACTAGACCCTTAGTTTTTAAGAACGGAGATGACATCTTCCTAAAAATTCAACCATGCAGAGGAATCATCCATTTCAAAAAAGGGGAAAAGCTTGATATGAGATATATTGGGTCTTTTAAGGTCTTGCAACACATTAAATAAGTAGCGTATTGGCTGCCACTATTGCCACAGCTTATCGAGCATCAATCCCAACACTGACTTCAGTAAAAAAAAGACCTCCTATTTGAACCAATGCCAGCCCACTAACTCTGGACATGTAAAACTCTTATGGCCTACACAAGTCTCCCTTGAAAGCCGCCTCTAACTCAGACCACTCAAAACGATCCAAAAAGAACTCTATTGATAATATTAAAACCCCTCTAACCACCTCACATATAATAGATCAGCGCTGTAGCTCCAGTAGTGTAGCTATCCGTGCATGAAATCCTCTTTGAAAGAAAGGCTCAACGATATAATCTAAAGAGGGGCTCATCTGATGGAATCCATGGAGGATGGCTCATCTGATATACTCCTCAAGGAGGATGGCCAGCTCGTAGAATTGGAACTGAAATGAACCCAAGTCAGGGCATCAGAATGGAGCCACAGTAGCAATGACTCGCTAATAATGGGATATCTAATAGGTGTCTATGGCCACTAAAGTGCAAACTAAAATAATCCCCCTCCTCATGGGAAAAGGAGGAATGCCACCCAATAAGCTGATCCCGAATAGGCTTAGAAAATGATATCGTGCTAAACAAAGTTGTCCCTATAGAGGAGAAATAATTCAGATATACAAATCCATAGGATAGGAGAAATGTACTGCAGAACAAAAAAGATATAATGAAAAGCTAATGTCATAAATAAATGTGAGTTTACATATATGCATGATGAAGGGGAGCGGGGAAAACTGGCAAACATAAGATTTTTAGAACTAAAAATCCTATGCAAGATCCTGAAATGAGGAATAGTCAGCCAGATCGTGACCCAACAAAGAAGAAATAAAGTCCTTCACAGCATTTATATCATAGAAATGCGAAGAAGGGGCTATAGGATCTGAACTGCCTAGAGCAGCATGATCTTGAGGGAACGCCTTAAGAGGAGAATGAGGAGGAGGAGTCGACACATATCCTGGTGGTCTGAGAAGAGCATCAGTAGACAGATACTGAGAGAGATAATATAAAAGCAATAAAATGACATTGGGAATACTAAAGCAGGAATATAAGTGCTAAACAAACAATCCAAAGATATACCTGGCTAATTAGGAGAGGCTTCATGCCTTTGATGCACTCATAGCAAGCCGCGATAGTCGCATCACGGGCTGCAATGGTCGTTTGACACTTTGTGGAGGAATGCAAGGTGGCCTTAAAGCTTTGGTACTATACCCAAAAATCAACAAGGCGAGCTCTAAGGATAAGTACACGATGTATTCCATGCTCAATGCTATGAAAGTACCTGACGGATCCTTTCTACATACTCAATTGGGAGGAGGTCAAGTTAGACGAAGATGCCACCTTCTAAGAATAGCTAGTCGAGATCGTTGACTGTAAGGAGAAGAACTTGTGAGGGAAGTCTATCCAATTGGTGAAGGTTTTTTGGCATCATCAAGGAGTAGAGAATTACACCTAGAAACGAGAAGATACAATGTGCGCCAACCACCCACAGTTGTTTGGAGTTGAAGGTACGCTTTAATTTCGAGGACAAAATCGTTTAAGAGGCTAGATTGTAAATACCTGATTTTTAGGTCGTAAAGTAAACATAAAATAAAATAGAAATTCAAGTTGAAATCTAAGTTAAGGAATTATATTGAGTTGAAGCCTAAGGAGAAAGTTCTTAGATCAGACTTTTCTTACGGATGACAACCTAGCCAAAACGCTTGTTCAGCCCAAGAATGAGGCTAGGCCCAAATTAGTGATTATTTATTTTTTAAATAGTTTGTCCAAGTACCTAAATCAAGAAACAAAAGTTAAAAAATGAGACCCAAAACCCAAGAAAAAAGAGCCCATAAAATTTTTATTCTCCAGTATATATAAAAAATGTAATTTATATATATAAAAACAAGAAAATAAAAAATAGGGGCCAGCCACCTTGGGAATGTGAGCCACAATTTGGCTTTTTCTATTTTTTTAAACCTAATAATTAGTTAAGCTCCAAAAGTAAAAAAAAAAATATCGCCCACAGCCATCACCTCAACTTAAACTTATCCCCATTAATCCCAAATATGGCATAAGGGATACTTGGGCACCAAATTTTGGTTTTTAATCGACCAATTAGTTAGTCCCTTTCCCTTCAAATCAAACAAAGCACTAGAATCTAGCTAAGCTTGAGCTGAAGATTAATGACGGGTAAAAAGATAATTTCACGCTTTAGTCTTTTTCTATAAATAGAGACCCTATTCTACCTCTCTCCCCCTTAAAATTTTGGGCATTTGAGATATATATATATATATAGAGAGAGAGAGAGATTGAAGAAGAAGAAAAAGAAGAAGACGGAAAGGAAGAAAGTTAAAGTTTAAGTCCATTTTCTAACTTTAAGGCTTAGAGAAACCAGTAAGAAACTTCTCTACCTCTCCGTTATTTACTCAAAAATCTCTTCTCACCTCCATTCTTCAAAGAACTTAAACCAAGAACACAAAGGAAACTAGGTTTGAAATGAACAAATGGAGCCTAGGACCCCCTAATCGAATATTGAACTATTTCTTGTGAGTTGTGATGTTGTGATGAGTGGTACACGTTCTCTTCTTATTTATGATTAATGAGATTTGTTTATGGTGGTTCATGTATGATTTGTGATAAATATCTTGGTCCTTAACATAAAATGTGAGAAAAGAACCTAGTTAAGTCCTAAGGAGACCTGCAGCAAGTTTTAGTTGCAATGAAAACCTCATTTAAACATTTTTAATTAGATCCAGAAACATCACCTTGAGGCAAGGTTTGTGGACAGAGTAAAAGCTGGATATTAAAAGGTATTTGAGGTGGTTTGGTGGGCTAAATTTTGATAGATAGACTTGTTCCTAATCTCGTGCAACTTCTGGCACAAGTTTGGTCAAGAGGGTGAAACCATTTTTTAACTCTTTTGGAAATAGCTTCTTCACAAAAAATATTTTTAACATTTTACTTCAGTGATCTCAAAAGTTTCACAAAATTTGAGTGTTGGGATTTATACACCTTCAATCCCCAAATAAAAAATAAATTGGTTGGGCAGTGAATTCTAGGAATGGCAATGGGACGGAGCAAGGCCAGGAATTAGTTCTTCTATCCCCGTCTCCTATTTGATCGGGGCGGGGACGGAAAAAAATATCGAAAAAATTACGGGAAACGGGACGGGTACGGGGATATTTCGGGTATAATTTTTAAGGTTTAAAAGAATAATATTAATAAAAATTATAAATAATATAATAAATAAAAAATAATAGTTGATGAATTAATATAACTAAATATACAAAATATAAAAAATAAAAATTAGAGATAAATATAATATTTTAATATTTTGAACTTATTATATTTATAAAATTATATTTTATACATATATTAATATTTAGAAAATATTTATTTTATATAATCGAGGGTGGGGCGAGGAAAGCAAATACTGTTCTCACCCCGTTTGTTATTGAGGACGGGAAAAACCCTACAAAATAGGGCAGAGACAGGGTGGGGTCAGGGCAGTGCAGGAGAAATTGCCATCCCTAGTGAATTTCCCATGTTGGCTTCAATCTATATAAAGCAAATAAAGAACAAGAACAACTACGGGTACACCAAAATATACGTGATTCGGTTAACTACCTACGGTTGGCGCAAACTGCCAAGATCCTAAGATTATATTTATGATTTTAGTCAAAAAAATAACTGGATGGGCAAACGCCGAAACAAGATACAGATTAAAACTTTTGATATCGAACAATCAAAATAAAATTCGATAATACTCCCAAAGTTAATTTTAAAATTATACCTTTTGAAATCTGGTTGGATGATTTCGGTTACTACAATAATTTTCTAATAACCAACGATCCGTCGTGGTTTTGACTTCTAGTCAAATCTCTGACACAAGCCTTTTGCTATATTCCCGAATGCTAAACACGAACAAAGTGTGAGCTTTAATATATCATGTTCTTCAAAACCTTCTTGATTAGACTTAAGATTTTTAGATAACATGGTAAAACTTTACCACATAATCACTGGCAGAATAATATGAATTATGCCGTCAGGTTTTATAACAGCATATATATAAGCTACAGTAGGAACTTCTGCAGTAAATAAGACATGAATTTCTAATGTAATTATGAAATATTGTCTCAACCCTGAAGCAATTTCATAAAAATATAAATTATAATTCATTCCACTAAAGAATTATAATTGCACTCCTAGCCTGATTCTCAAAACCATAGTATTCGAACTCCTATTATTAAATGCTTACTATTCTTCTCACGTTAAGTTTACAGATATCTTCCAATTAAATTAAATTATTGATAATTATATTTAACAATTTTTTCAAAAATTCTTTAAGTCCTTCTGCTTAACTTATTTGACTGCCGAATTATAAAATCCACCTACAGGGTTTAGCTCGGTCAAAACTTATAAATTTTCTTAAGGGGGTATCATCAATCCTGATAATTTAGAACTTGAATTCCATCAATAATTAATATCGTTATCCAACTCACCGAGATTATTGATCCATACAAGATTATACTCTCTAACAAATCAAAATAAGAAATATTAAATATAAGCAAATAATAATTATTTTAGGATTAAAAGTATAAACACTCATAATAACCATGATGTGTGAATTAATTTATAAAATCAGTATAAAGTTAATTACCCTAACTTGGTCATGTTCAATACACACAAAGTGTACTAGCACAATGAGTAGGAACAATTGTCGAAATAATTATCGTTCCCCGTAATAAAGATAGATCTACTAAAATATTGTGCTACAGTCGTATCGATAGTGTGTTCAATTCCATCTAAACTGTGAACCAAAAATTTATATTCTACAAGAACCTTTAATCTGGTCTTCTGTATGTAAGCCGAACTCTATACACCAAATTACATACTATATAGAATAAAACACACATGCACAATATTAAATAAATAATGAATCGTATATATTGCTTATTAAGATTCTTATAAAATGAAAAAACTAATTTTATTATAAAATAAAATTAAATACTAAAATTCTTAACCATGGTTTTTCGTATATGTTAGCTTAAAGGCTTTTTATTTAGATTTTGATAATTTTCATAATTCATTTTCTAAAAATAAATTAATTTAAAAGGATAATATTTAATATTTTTAATAATGTAGTGTTGACAAAAAATGACAAATGAGTCAGCACAAAATTACCGAGGTTGCCTGTAGAATTTGTGAGTCGACACAAATATACCGAACCCGCCTGAAGAAAATTTGAGTCGACACCAAAGTCAAATTAAGTCGACACAAATTCACCGAAGATTCCTGCACTTTTTAGTGTCAACATCAAAGATAAATTGAGTTAACACAAAAAGACCCTCCCGGAAAGCTGAAGAACAAAACGAGTCGACACCAAAGGATTTGTGCCGACACCATTGTGTTGGTGAGAAGAATGCCGAAATCGTGTCGACACCAACGAAGAGAAGAACAGAGTCGACCCAATTACTTGAAGAACCATGCCCTAGACGTTTTGTGTCGACCCAAAACCCATTTGTGTCGACACCTACAACGAAATTCAAAAATGCGACAGAGTTCAACGGTTGGATTTTTGGCGTTAAATGCTCCCACTTACCTCTAACGGTCATGAAACCTCAAGAGCTTATATAAAGAGTTACTTCTCAGCATTTAATACATTTGGAGACATTCACTGTTATATTGCTTGATTCAAAGTCAAAAACCCTTCGAGCTCTCATTTATTATTTTAACTCCAACTTTTGTATCTCATCTCTTTACCTTTCATTTATTGCCAATCTTTTACGTAAAGAGAGTGAGTGATACTCATTAAAACAACACATTCATTGTATCAAATGGTGAGTTACCCTTTGTCCTTTGAGTGTGTGGGTAAATCTCATCAAAAAAGAATTCAAAAGATTAAAAGAAAAATAGGAACGTATTTTTCATAGAATCGTCTTGAAGTTGTAAAAGGTTTTGAATGCACCCATAAGTATTCTAATATAGTGAAATTCTCAAGGGGAGTCTTGAGGAGTGGATGTAGGCTTGGAAGAAGTCGAACCACTATAAATCTTGGTATCTGGTTTATTTTCTCTATTCTTAACCTCTTTAATATTTGCATTGCTTTATACTCTGTTTATACTTGCTATATTTAGTTGAAATATTAAAAGATTTTTGAAAAAATTTTAAAATTGTTATTATCTTTTTAAGACCCAATTCACCCCTCTCTTGGGTTGCCTAAAACTAATAATTGATATCATAACTTAGGCTCTTATTTTTTACTTAATAGTATAAGAGTTTATATGGCAACTACTAGCATCGGACCTATCCAATCTGAAGATCAGTTCACCAATAAACCTCTCTTATTCAGTGTAACAAATTACAATTATTGAAAAGCTAGAATGAGGATATACATTCAAGCTGTAAACTTCAACCTTTGGAGGATTATCATTAATAGACCCAAAAGACCCACCAAAATCGTTGAAGGAACAATCGTTCCTAAACCAGCAAAATGAATGGACCGAAAATGACATTAGAGAGAGATTCAAAAGAGTGCTAAGGCTATAAATCTCCTATATTGCTCACTTGACCCCAATGAGTTCAATAGGATCTCTATATGTGACATCGCTAAGAAAATATGAGATAGACTTGAAGTTACCCATGAGGGAACTAATCAAGTCAAGGAGTTCAAAATAAGCATGCTTGTCCATAATTATGAATTATTCAAAATGAAGCATGATGAAATTACATGTTCACTAGATTTACTAATATCATAAATGGACTAAAATCTCTTGATAAAATTTATTCTAATGCAGAAATGGTGAGAAAGATTCTTAGGTGCATGCCTAAGAACTGGAAAGCTAAGGTCACAGCTATCCAAGAAGCTAAAGACCTCAACACACTCAGTCTGGAGAAACTTCTTAGATCTCTCATGACTCTTGAGATGAATATCAAGATGGACGATGAGGATGACAACAAGAAGAATAACGACATTACCTTCAAGTCTTCAATTCATGACGAAGAATCCGATGAAGACTCCTCAAGTAATGAGAACGAAGATATGGCCCTCAACACAAAGAAGTTCAAAAAGTTTCTTAAAAATAAGAAACATTGAGGAAGAAAATTCTTCAACAATAAAGGATACAAAGGCGAGCCTACCAAATTCAAAGGCAATCTAAGCAAATTCAAAACCGATCAAAAGAAAGACGAAATCATTTGCTATGAATGCAAAAAGCCCTAGTATGTCAAGGCCGAATGTCCTCAACTTAAGAAGCAGTTCAAAAAGAGCTTCAAGAAGGCTATGATAACCGCATGTTGCGAAAGTGATGACAGTAGCTCCGAAGATGAAATGAAAGAAAATGAGGTTGCAAATCTTTGCCTCATGGCTAAAGAAGATGACGTTGTAACTCATGACCCTTTCGCCTTAGATGAATTACAAAGTGCATTTGAAGATTTGCACGATAAATTGAGAAAAATGGGTGCTAAGAACTCCATTCTTGAAAAATTAGCTATTTCCTCCTCAAGTGTAATAGAAAACTTGAAAAATGAAAAACTTTCTTTATCAAAATAAATTTCTATTTTGAAAGATGAAAACAAGATTTTGAAGGAAAAAGTTGAAGACCTTACCAAAACGGTTTATAAGTTCACTCTTTGAAAGCATAACTTAGACAAACTTCTCGGCATGTAAAAATGTGTTTTCGATAAAATTGGGATAGGGTATAAACTAAAGAAGAAACAAAAGTTCTTAACCAATATTTTTGTCAAACTATCTTCTAATCATACAAATGCTACTTATTTTTATTGCTATGGACATGGACACACTGTTACACACTGTCCACAAAGAAAATCATCTAATGTATCTGTCAAGAAGGTTTGGGTTCCTAAGAGAACACATCCTCAAGGAACTAACTCTAAAGGACCCAAGAAAATTTGGGTACCAAAAATCAAAAATTGATTCTTCTTGTAGGTATGTTTCAAGTCCTCATTTAAGGAGAGGATGTGGTATTTTGATAGCGCTTACTCAAGGCACATTATAGGCGATCTATTAATGTTTGCATCCTTCAAACCAAAAGATGGTAGATTTGTAACATTTGGAGACAATAGTAAAGGAAAAATCATAGTAATCGATTGTATCGGTAAAATTCCTTCTCATTCTATTGAAAACGTTTTTCTTCTTAATGGTTTGAAGCATAATCTTCTTAGCATAAGTCAACTTTGTGATAAAGGCCACAAGGTTGTCTTTGATCATGCTAAGTGTGTTATTAAAATTTTAATCAATAACAAAGTTATCTTTAAAGGTCATAGACATGAAAATATTTATACATTCAATTTAAATGACCTTTCTAAGACCTAATAACTTTGCACATGGACTTATTTTGTCCAATAAGAACTCTAAGCCTTGGAGGCAAGAGATATGCTTTTGTTATTGTTGATGACTTCTTAAAATACACTTGGGTGCTTTTTCTAGTTCATGAGAATAAAACATTTGTTTTTTTTGCAAAATTGTCTCGGAGAGTTCAAAACGAAAAAGGTTTTTAAATTATAAATATCTGAAGTGATCATAGTAGAGAATTTGAAAATAAGAATTTTAAAAAGTTTTGTGATGAAAATGGTATTAACCATAACTACTCTGCTCCTAGAACCCCTTAACAAAATGGAGTTATTGAAAGGAAGAATATGACCTTGGAAAAGATGGCTAGAACCATGCTCTGTGAAAACAATCTACCACGATACTTTTGGGCCAAAACTGTTAACATAGCTTGTTTTATCGTGAACATAGTCATGATATGAGCTTCTCTCAAGAAAATTTCATATGAGCTATGGAATGGAAGAAAACCTAACATCGATTATTTTTGCGCCTTTAGGTGCAAATGTATCGTTTTAAACAACAACAAAGAACTTTTGGACAAGTTCGACACAAAATCTGATAAATGTATTTTCCTAGAATATTCTTTATCTAGTAAAGCTTATAGAGTCTTCAATAAAAGGACCATAATTGTTGAAAAATCTAGACATGTTATTTTTTATGAAGTTAACCTTGATTCTTCAAAGAATTTTTGTAAAGATAATTTGACTAATATAGAAAAAGGTGTTGAAAATATCTTCATTAAAAATAAAGAAGAACCAAATCATAAGAAAGTTTCAAATTCTCAACAAAATGAAGTTCAACAAGCTGCTAAACCTTCAAATCCAGAAAATTCAGATTTGCCTAAGGGGTGGAGGTATGCTCATGGTCACCCAAAAGATTTTATCATTTGTGATCCATCTCAAGGTATCAAAACTCGATCTTTTCTACATAATGTTTGTGGTAATTTAGCATTTTTTTCCCAAACTGATCCAAAATATTTTGAGGAAGCCAAAAATGATGAGTTTTGGACCTTGGCTATGCAAGAAGAGTTTAACCAATTTGAAAGAAACAAGGTTCGGACTTTAGTACTAAGACCTAAAGAACACTCCATCATCAGTACAAAATGAATTTTTTGAAACAAAATAGATGAGAATGGAGTAGTTCTTAGGAACAAAGCTCGATTAGTAGCCTAAGGTTACAATCAAGAAGAATACATCGATTTTGATGAGAATTTTGCTTCTGTAGCTAGGCTTGAAGCCATTAGGATGTTACTTGCTTTTGCATACTTTAAAAATTTTAAACTCTATCAAATGGATGTCAAAAGCACCTTTTTAAATGGTTTTATTTTGGAGAAATTTTTTGTGAAACAACCTCCTGACTTTGAAATTTTAAATTTTTCAAACCATGTTTACAAACTTACCAAGTCTCTTTATGGTTTAAAGCAAGCACCTAGAGCATAGTTTGAAAGGCTAAGCAAATTCTTGATTGAAAATGAGTTTTCTAGAGAAAAAATTGATACCACTCTTTTCATCAAGTCTCAAAGAAATGATATGGTAGTTGTCTAAATTTATGTAAATAATATTATTTTTTGTGCAACTAACGAATCTCTTTGCAAAGACTTTACTTAGTGTATGCAAGGTGAATTTGAGATGAGCATGATTGGTGAACTCAACTATTTTCTTGGACTTCAAATCAAGCAAACACAAGAAGAAATCTATATCAATCAAGCTAAGTACACAAGGGACCTATTGAAGAGGTTTGACATGCTAAAATCAAAACCCATGGGAACCTCGATGTGTCATACAATAAAGTTTGATAAGGATGAAAATGGTATAGCAGTAGATAAAAAGAAATATAGAGGTATGATCGGATCTCTACTTTACCTAACTGCTAGTCATCCTGATATAATGTTTAGTGTTTGCATGTGTACTAGATTTCAATCTTACCCTAAAGAATCACATGTGATTGCTGTTAAGCGCATCTTTAGAAACTTCTTAGGTACACAAAACCTAAGATTGTTCTATCCTAGAGAAATAGCCTTTGAGTTATTTGGCTATTCAGATGCTAATTTTACAGAATGTAAAGTAGATAAGAAAAGTACAAGTAAAACTTGTCAATTCCTAAAACACTAACTAATCTCTTAGTTTAGAAAGAAACAGAACTCAGTTGCCTTGTCTACAGCCGAGATTGAGATAAGCTAGTAGCTGTTGTGAACAAGTTCTTTATATGAAACAACAACTAGAGGACTATGATTTTTGCTTAGATCATATCTTTATAAAATGTGATAACACTAATGTAATCAATATATCCAAGAACCCAATACAACACTCCAGAACAAAATAAATTGAGATTAGACACCACTTCATAAGAAATCATGTGCAAAAAGGTAACATTGAACTTGAATTCATAGGCATAGATTACCAACTAGCTGATATTATCACCAAACCTTTAAATGAAGAAAGAATATGTTATATAAGAAAAGAACTTGATATGTTATGTGCTCCAAATTCATAATTAAAATGTCATACTGACCATATCGTTTTAATGCATTTTAATGCTTTTGATATTCTTTATTGATGTGTGAAAAAGTGTCCACACCACTTGAAAAAGTATCAACACATATGTGCTTGAGTTAACTCAAAACTATATGGAAGAGACACTACGGGAAAAAGTGTCAACCTATTTCTATATAGTGTCGACTCAAATTCAAATCCTTACTCTCGGTAAATTTGGATCGACCCAAAGCTTAATCGTGTCGACTCAATAGCTATTGGTGTCGACACAAATCTTTTGCCTATTTAAAAGGCAATGGTCCCCACCATTCGTGTTGTTTTGTTTTCTCTCTCTATAAAATCATTCATCACCGGCCGTCTTCCCTTATTTGAAAAATGTGTCGACCCGATCTCCCCTCCTCTCTTCAAATCAATCTTCAATCGACCATAATGACCGCACGAACAATGGGTAAAGGCAGCAAACACACCGAGGATGAAGGCCTTTCAAACCTTAGGGCACAAAAGAAGAAGAAAACGTCGACGGCTCCAACGACGACGACGGATTCGGCAACGACTATTGGAATGGCTGAAGCACGGATGTTCCAATCCAACAAGTACCAGGGTGTGTATTTTCAATCCTTCGCAAACCGAAAGGTAATCCTAGAGCGCTCTATAGATTTTGGGTATTTTAACTCTATTGAGATGAGCTTTAGTACTTGGTTTTCTGATTTTGAGTTAGGAAAGGATTCTCCAAATTCGTGACCCACACTACCTAACCCTTGTAAAACTCTTTTATGCACACATCCACATTTCCACCATTCTTGATAACACTATCACCACTTGGGTGAATGGTGTCCAGATTCATTTGACCCTTCGCATTCTTGATGAAATTCTTAGCGTTCTTAAGGGAGATTTGTATGTGTCATGTAAAACACCAAAGAGAAACATTGAAATCGAAAGTTTTTCCTTTCATGATACTGTAAAGCAAATCTTTGAGGTTGAGAAAATTGATCCCTCAAAGCCTTTGGAAGCCAACTCCCTTAAACCCGAAATAAGAATCCTACATTATAAGGTGAACTATTTTTTCCTACCTCAAATAAGAAAATTTGGAGATGTCACCTATATGCATATTTTTATTATGTGGTACATTCTTGAGAAGAAACCTCTTGATATCGGTTTCCTCTTCATCTCTGATATGCTTCAATCGCATGAGAAATCAAATTCTTCTCTCCCTCATGTGATGTTTTTGACAAAAGTTTTCAAACATTTTAGTGTTGATCTGTCTGAGGAGAAGGTTGTTGCCTTTTCTAAGCATGATTTGTATGATAGTTCTACCCTTAAGCATATGTAGATTGTTAATGTTGACAGTGTTTGGACTACAACTCGTCATGGAACCCCCTCCTCTACCAGAACTCCTCATCCTCCTCCTCCACCTCGTGACATTTCTCATATTCCTTGTAATCCTAGTGCCCCTGTACCTACATCCTCTGGACCTCATGTTGGTCCCTCTTTTATTCGTCCTCCTTCTCATGCATCTACATCTTCTGTGGGTCCTCCTCGTGATCTGTCTAAAATCACCTCTCTTATTAAGGATTTATCCTCCTCCTTGACAAACTTTCAAGCAAAAGTTGAACCAGAATCTTTTTAATCTTCGTCACATCATCTCTGACCTTTCTAATATAGTCAAATATCTAGATAAATCCAACCATACCTTAAGGAAAGAGGTTGAACTGCAACTGATGCTGGAAGATCCTTATGCCACCCAATGGATGACAGCATTGTCTCCATTGTCAGTGCGAACACTTCCATCCTCCAGCAAGTTAGAAAGGAGTATGATGAGGGAGTTGTGATTGCTATTCAAGAAAATTCTATAAAAATCGAAGAACATCTCCAGTGGCTCAAGAAAGCATGGGCTATATAATTTAAGCCCAATGAGACAAAGGCAGAAAAAGCTGCAAGACTGAAACGTGAAGCAGACTTGGCACTCGCTACCACTCTTGATGCCATGGCAGTAGCAGAATCGAAAGATGAACTTGCACAATCTTCCAAGGAGAAAGCCTCTGCGCGAAAGTAGAAATATGAGGAGAAGAAGAGATTTCGAGACTTCATAGATAACCCCTGATGCAGATTTTGATGATTCTAAAAGAGGAGAAGCAAAGAAGTGAAAAGAACATATGAAGTTTTTCAGTAGTTTTTGTTTTGATGTGAAGGAGAAGTTGTACCTAACAAACATACATTCCTCTTTTATGTTATTATGGATGTATTGGCTAACACAAACATTTCTAATTGTTAATGGTTATGTATGATCTCATATTTGCTCCATGCCTCTTATTTCTATTGTGTGTTGATATGATTATATGTCTTGGAGAAATTGAGCATACATAATTTTATGTGTTGAATCTCTTGATTATATTGCTTGCCTAATCTTATGTTGAATTGATACCCAATTTTAATGAATTCGGAATACTTCTAAATTCATTTGCAAAATCTTACAAACTTGTGGCTTTTATTGTCATCATATGCTATGTTGATTTAACCGTATAACTTGTTAAAGGCATAATGATAAGTGGGGAATCCTTATTGAAATTTTTTTTAAATATTTTCTAGAAAATATTAAAATTGTTGTAATCATCAAAAAAGAAAAAATTGTTAGCCCAATGGCTTTTTATTTAGATTTTAATGATTTTCATAATTTATTTTCTATGAATAAATTGATTTAAAAGAATAATATTTAATATTTCTAAAAAGGTAGTATTGACACAAAATGACAAATGAGACGAAACAAAATTACCAAGGCCGCCTGTAGAATTTGTGAGTTGACACAAATATACCGAGCCCGCTTGAAGAAATTTTGAGTTGACACCAAAGTCAAATTGAGTCGATACAAATTCATCAAGAGTTTCTGCACTTTTTAGTGTCGACACTAAAGGCAAATTGAGTCGACGCAAAAAGGCCCTCCCAAAAAGCTGAAGAACAAAATGAGTCGACACCAAATGATTTGTGTCGACACCGTTGTGTTGGTGGGAAGAATGCCGAAATCGTGTCGACACCAACGAAAAACAGAGTCGACCCAATCACTTGAAGAACCATGCCTCAGACGTTTTATGTCAACCCAAAACCCATTTGTGTCGACACCTGCAATGAAATTAAAAAACGCGGCAAAGTTCAACGGTTGGATTTTTGGCATTAAATGCTCCCACCTACCTTCAACGGTCATGAAATATCAAGAGCTTATATAAGGAGTTACTCCTCAGCATTTAATACATCTGGAGACAAACATTCACCGTTGTATTGCTTAATTCAAAGTCAAAACCATTCAAGCTCTCATTTGTTGTTCTAACTCCAGCTCTTGTATCTCATCTCTTTATCTTTCATTCATTGCCAATTATTTCTATAAAAAGAGTGAGTGATACTCATTAAAATATCTCATTTATTGTATCTAATGGTGATTCACCATTTGTTCTTTGAGTGAGTGGGTAAATCTCATCAAAGAAAAACTCAAGAGATTAGAAGAAAAACAGGGGTGTATTTTTCGTAAGATCGTCTTGAAGTTATAAAAGGCTTTCAATGTACCAGTAAGCATTCTAAGAGAGTAAAATTCTCAATGGGAGTCTTGAGGAGTGGACGTAGGCTTGGAAGAAACCAAACCACTATAAATCTTGGTGTCTAGTTCATTTTCTCTATCCTTAACCTCTTCAATAGTTGCATTGCTTTATACTCTGTTTATACTTGCTATATTTGTTTGAAATATTAAAAGGTTTTTGAAAAAAATTTAAAATTGTTATTATCTTTTTAAGACCCAATTCACCCCTCTCTTGGGTTGCCTAGAACTAACAGTATACAACCCTAATAATCTCCTACTTATACTCAAAATCATGTTGCCTTACATCTGACTCTCATGCTCTCTACATGATCATCAAAAGTCTTAGCTGGTAAGCTATTTGTAAAAGGATCTATGAGTTGTCTCATGATACGATCTTGGCGACGACCACATCATCTCCTTATACGATCTCTTGTATCAGGTGATATTTACTCTCGATGTGAATAAACACGTATCCTGGGTAGATTTCAAAAATCCTTATTTGGCTAAAAATTCGAGTCTGTATACCCCAAAGGTACTAGACCATCTACCTAGTAAACCAACATATAATTTTTAGTCATTTTTCAAGTACTTAATTATATATTTTACTGCTATTCAATACTTTTGCCCTAAATTAGACTGATAACTGCTAACCATGCCAATGAAAAAATAAATGTCAAGTTTAGTGCAAAGCATAGCATACATGAGGATTTCTACTGCCGAAGTACAAAGAATTGTCTTCATCTTCTCTATCTCAACAACTGTCTTAGGACACTGATCCTTGGATAAAGTGATTCCATGCCTCATAGGGAGAAACCTTTTCTTGAAATCCTGCATGTTAAAACAAGTAAGGACTGTATCAATATAAGCAGTTTGTGATAAGCTCAACATCCTCTGTTTCCGATCTCACATAAGCTTGATCCCGAGAATGTGACTGATTTCTCCCAAGTCTTTTATATTGAACTGGTTGGATAACCATACTTTCACCAAAGATAACACCCCCACATTGTTTCTAATGAGTAAAATATCATCCACATAAAGTACTAAAAACACTACCATGCTTCCATCACGCTCCCATCACGCTTCTTGTACACACAAGACTCGTCAGGACTTTGATCAAAATCATAAGAATTAATGGCCTGATTAAACTGAGTATTCCAAGACCTAGATGCCTGCTTAAGTCTATAAATGAATCTCTTAAGTTTGCACAACATGTGCTTCTGGCCCTTTGCTATGAAATCGTCTAGTTGTACCATATAGATGTGTTCGTCAAGACTTCCATTAAGGAAAGCTGTCTAAACATCCATTTACCAAATTTTGTAATCGAAATGAGCCGCGATGGATAAGAGAATCTTGATAGACTTAAACATGACTACTAGCGAAAAGGTCTCCTCATAATTGATCCCTTCTTTCTAGTAAACCATTTTACAACAAGCCTAACTTTGAAGGTTTTCACCTTTCCGTCTACTCTTCTCTTCCTCTTATAGATCCACTTGCATCCGATGGATTTTACCTCTTCGGGTGGTTCTACAAGTTTTCAAACCTGATTAGAGTACATAGACTCTATTTCTAAATTCATAGTCCTTTGCCATAATTCTGTATCTTTATCTTGGAGTGTTTCATTGTAATTACAGGGTTCAATATCTAGTTCTTTCGAGATCCGATTAAAGGACTCTCCTAAGAACATATACTAATCGGGTTGACGAACAGCCCTCCCACTACGACGAGGCACTACCTGTGTCTGTGTACTAGCAGTGATATGTTGTGCTGATTTTAATCCTTGTGCACCATTACCCACATGCCCCTCTGGTTGTGAAATCGGCATGTTAATGGTAGCACCCTGATCTGATTAAGGATCTGCATGTGTCCCAATAATCCTCCCACTATGACGAGACAAGGGATATCAATGACACTTTTCGTGGCGCTTTTACCGTACTACTGGTATTTCCTCTCAGCTCTTCCAAAATCTTTTTACTCTTAGGTTTGTGGTCAATAAATATTCGTCTTCTAAGAATCAGGCATTAGCACTGAAAGTTACTTTCTGATCCTTAGGATTATAAAATAAACCACCATTCGTTCTCCTAGGATATCCAACAAATAAATAGACTTCAATTCTCAGTTTTAACTTATTTGTGTTCCCTTTTAGCACGTGTGCTGAACACCCCCAAATTCGAATATGTCTTAGACTAGACTTGTGTCTAGTCCACAATTCCATGAGAGTAGAAGGTACTAACTTAAAAGATACTAAGTTCAGAATATAAGTTGTTGTCTCTAATGAAAATCCCCAAAACGAATCATGTAAGTCAAAATAACTCATCATAGATCTCTCCATACCCATAAAAGTTTCATTCCTTCTTTCTGCTACACCATTCTGCTGTGAAGTGCCCAGTGCAGTTAACTCGGATATAATCTCCTGCTTTGACAAATAATTCTTAAACTCTCCAAGAGGTGCTCGCCATCATGGTCAGACCGAAGTGTCTTGATACATTTTCTCATACGCTTTTTCACTTCTTCCTTAAGTACTTTGAATTTCTCAAAGCATTCAGACTTACGGTGCACCAAATAAATATATTCATACCTTGAGTAATCATCAATAAAAGTAACAAAATACTTAAAACCTCCTCTGACCCGGATAGTCATAGGTCAACATAAGTCAGAGTGAATCAGTTCCAACGGTTCTTTAGCTCTATAACCTTTAGCTAAAAACAGCTTCTTGATCATTTTACCATCTAATTAGGATTCACAGACTGGAAGTGCCTCCAATTCCAATGAACTCAAATGTCCATTTTTAACCATTTTATTTATCCTTTTTAGATTAATATGACATATGCGTCAATGCCAAAGATACATTTGGTTCATTAAAGAATATTTATTTATCTTAAATGGTGATTTAGATGTATTATTCAATTTATTCAGTTGTAGTAGAGGAGAGATAGAGTTGGAAGCAAAACTGTCAAGACCTTTATTTTTACAAACGATTAACGAAAAAAATTAACTGGACGAGCAAACGTCGAAACGGGCTCCAGATAAAACTTTTGACGTCCAACGATCAAAAATAAAATCAATGCAACCAAAGTTAATTTAGAAGAATACCTTTTTTACCGGTCGATTCTTCAACTTTGATTTGATTCTGAGTAGAAACTCCTATCAGATCTTCTACTGTATTCTCTTACGCGATTCTTGAACGTAGTGTGGGTTACGGACTATCGAGAACTTGTACCGGCAAAACCCATATATATTTAGTCTTGAAAGACAAGTTATGATATAAAACTGGTTCAGCCTACCTGCATATATATAGGGTAACAGCAGGGACCTATGGAGTAATATGACTAAAACTTCTAGTGGAACACAAACACCTACCAGCGGTTTCTGCAATTATGAAAAGACAGCAGCAGCTTCTACAATTTTTATAAACACTAAATTATAGTTCACACCACTAAAAAACTATAATTACACTCTGACCTATAATCTCAAGACCTTCTTGTATTGAGCTCCTGTTATTAAATGCTTACAATTTCTCCCCACGTTAAGATTTTCGATACCCGCCAATTAAATTTAATTA
>JAUMHN010154765.1:0-22701 GCA_032360265.1 Heliamphora ciliata
AATCCATTGGGCTAACAATCTCCTATTTTTTAATGATTACAACCATTTAACATTTTTTAGAAAATAGTTTAAAAATTTTTTCACAAGAGTTCAATATGCCTTAAGCAAGATATACATTTGTAATAGCTAGGCATACATTCAACAGAATAATATACATTTAGAGAATAAGTTGCAATAATAACTTAGAAAAGTTTATGTATCACAATAGTTATGTGCAAAGTGATTTTGTAAAGTCCAAACACATAAATAAATCTAAGCAGAGTTGGCTATGCACAACCACATATGTCAACATAGGCATTCATTCATAAGCATAAAAAGTAATATTTAAATATTCATCCAAACCATTCAAACAACTCATTCAAACATAAAAAGAAAATGTATGTTAAACTTTACATCTTCTCCTTCCAAAAAAAAAAACTGAATATTTGATAATGTTTTCTTTTCTTCTCCCCTTCACTTCTTCTCTTCTTCCCTTCACTTCCTTACCTTCTCTTCACTCACCTTACCTTCTCCCCTTTTGTAATTGACAAAAAGGGGATCACTGGTCATCCATAAAGCGTTTGAATTTCTTCTTTGCTTCAACCTTTTCTTTGCGTGCAGAGGCTCATTCATTGGAAGCTCGAGCTCTTTCATCCTTAGCTTCAGCTGCTGCCATTGCTTCAAGAGTGGCAGCCAATGCCAAGTCTGCTTCATTCTTCAGTCATGCAGCTTTTTCTACCTTCGTCTCCTTGGGCTTGACCTGGGTAACCCAAGCTTGTTTGAGTCATTGAAGGTGCTCTTCTACCTTTCTTGCATTGTCTTGGACAGCAATCACCACGCCTTCATCATATTCCTTTTTGATTTGTCAGAGAATGGTATTGTTCGCATTGACAATGGAGACAATGCTGTCATCTATTGTGCGACACAAGGATCTCCCAGCATCAGTGGCTCATTCAACTTCTTTGCGTAAGGTGCAGTTGGATTTGTCTAGATGTTTGACTTTATTAGAAAGATCAGAGATGGTGTGATGGAGATCAAAAAAGTCTTGATCAACCTTGGCTTGAAAGTTTGTTAAGGAGGAGGACATATTTCTGAGCAGAGAGGTGATTTCTGACGGATCAGGAGAAGGACCAACTGAAGATGGAACAGAATGAGAGGAAAGAGGAATAGAGGAGGGAACATCATGAGGTCTAGAGGAGGAGGGGCCAGGAGCACTAGAATCATAGGGAATAGGAAATATAGCACGATGTGGAGGAGGAGGAGTTCTGATAGAGGAAGGAGTACCACGACGAGTTGTAGTCCAAACACCGTTAACATTTGCAATCTGCATATACTTAAGGGAAGAACTACCATACAAGTTATGCTTAGAAAAAGCAGCAGCCTTCTCCTTAGACATATCAAGAGCTTTCTTGATCTTTATGTCGACACAAATTTACCGAGAGTCAAGAAATGAATTTGAGTCGACACTATATAGAAAGGGGTCGACACTTTTCTTTGCAGTGTTACTTTTATACGGTTTTAGGTTAACTCAGCACACAATTGTGTTGACACTTTTTCAAGTGGTGTTGACTCATTTTCACACATTAATGAAGAATGTCAAAAGCTTTGAAACGCATTGAAAAGACATGATTAGTATGACATATTAATCATGAATTAAGAGCACATAACATACCAAGTTTTCTTCTAATATAACATATTCTTTTTCATTTAATGGTTTAGTGAAAATGTCAGCTAATTGATAATCTGTGCCTATAAATTCAAGTTCGATGTTACCTTTTAGCACATGATCTCTTATAAAATGATGCACAATCTCTATGTGCT
Organism: Heliamphora ciliata; assembly: GCA_032360265.1. Classification (NCBI taxonomy): domain Eukaryota; kingdom Viridiplantae; phylum Streptophyta; class Magnoliopsida; order Ericales; family Sarraceniaceae; genus Heliamphora; species Heliamphora ciliata. The sequence continues at coordinate 1,801 of JAUMHN010154765.1, forward strand.
TGGTTCTTGAGTGTTGTATAGAATTTTTGGATATATTGATTGCATTTGTGTTATCACATTTAATAGGGATATGATCTAAATAAAAATCATAGTCCTCTAATTATTGTTTCATCTAAAGAACTTGTGCATAATAGCTTCCAGCTGTAATGTACTTAGCCTCTGTTATAGACAAGGCCACTGAGTTCTGTTTCTTGCTAAACCAAGAGATTAGTGAGTGTCCTAAGAATTGATAAGTTCTACTTGTACTTTTTTTATCTACCTTACATATGACAAAATCAACATCTGAACAGTCAAATAATTCAAAGGCTATTCTTCTAGGATAGAATAATATTAGATTTTGTGTACCTAGGAGGTATCTAAAGATGCGTTAAATGGCGGTCACATGTGATTCTTTCGGATTAGATTGAAATCTAACACACATGTAAACACTAAACATAATATTCGACCTACTAGAAATAAGGTAAAGTAGAGATCCGATCATACCTCTATAATGTTTTTTATCTACTGCTATACCATATTCATCCTTGTCAAGCTTTGTTGTAGGATACATTGAAGTTTTTATTGGTTTTGCTTTCAGCATATCAAATCTCTTCAATATGTCCTTTGTGTACTTGGCTTGATTAATGTAAATTCCTTATTGAGTTTGTTTAATTTGGAGTCCAAGAAAATAGTTGAGCTCACCCATCATGCTCATCTCGAATTCTCCCTACATACACTTAGCAAAGTTCTTGTAAAGAGATTCGTTAGTTGAACCAAAGATAATGTCATCTACATAAATTAAGACAACTAGCATATCATTTCCTTGAGACTTGATGAAAAGAGTGGTATCAATCTTTTCTCTTGAAAACTTATTTTCAATCAAGAATTTACTTAACCTTTCATACCATGCTCTAGGTGCTTGCTTTAAACTATAAAGAGCATTGGTAAGTTTGTAAACATGGTTTGAGAAATTTGAATTTTTAAAGCCAGGAGGTTGTTTCACAAAAACTTTTTACTAGATAAAATCATTTAAAAAGGCGCTTTTGACATCCATTTGATAGAGTTTGAAGTTTTTAAAGTATACAAAAGTAAGTAACATCCTAATGGATTTAAGCCTAGCTACAGGAGCAAAAGTCTCATCAAAATCGATGCATTTTTCTTTATTGTAACCTTGAGCTACCAATAGAGTTTTGTTCCTAAAAATTACTCTATTTTCATCTATTTTATTTTTAAAAACCCATTTTGTACCGATGATAGAATGTTCCTTAGGTATTGGGACTAAAGTCCAAACTTTGTTTCTTCAAATTGATTAAGTTCTTCTTGCATAGCCAAGGTCCAAAACTCATCGTTTTTGACTTTCTCAAAATATTTTGGTTCAGTCTGGAAAAAAATGATAAATTACCAAAAATATTACGTAGAGATGATCGAGTTTTGAAACCTTGAGATGGATCACAAATGATAAAATATGTTGGGTAACCATGAGCATACCTCCATTTCTTAGGTAAATCAGAATTTTCTGGATTTGAAACTTCAGCAACATGTTGGACTGCATTTTGTTAAGAATTTGAAGTTTCTTATTGATTTGGCTCTTTCTTTTCTTTGATGAAGATATCTTCAACACCTTTTTCTATGTCTAACAAGTTATCTTCACAAAAATTCTTTGAAGAATCAAGGTTAACTTCATAAAAAATAACATGTATAGACTCTTCAACAAATAAGGTTATTTTATTGAAAACTCTATACGCTTTGCTAGATATAGAATATTCTAAGAAAATACCTTCATCAGTTTTTACGTCGAACTTGTCCAAAAGTTCTTTGTTGTTATTTAAAACAGAACATTTGCACCTAAAGGCGCAAAAATAACTGGTGTTAGGTTTTTTTTCCATTCCATAGCTCATATGGGATTTTCTTGAAAAAATCTCGTATCATAGCTCTGCTTATGATAAAACAAGCGGTATTGACAGTTTCAGCCCAAAAGTATCTTGATAGATTATTTTCACAGAGCATGGTTCTAGCTATTTCTTCTAATGTCCTATTTTTTTCTCAACAACTCCATTTTGTTGAGAGATTTTAGGAGCAGAGAAGTTATGGTTAATCCTATTTTCATCACAAATTTTTTAAAAATATTTGTTTTCAAATTTTCTACCATAATCACTTCGGATACTTGTGATTTGAAAACCTTTTTTATTTTGAACTCTTTGAGACAGTTTTGCAAAAGAGGTAAAGATTTCATCCTTATGAGATAAGAAAAGCACCTAAGTGTATCCAGAGAAATCATCAACAATAATAAAGGCATATCTCTTGCCTCTAAGGCTTAAAGTCCTTGTTGGGCCAAATAAGTCCATGTGGAATAGTTGTAATGGCTTAAAAGTTGAAATCTCATTTTTAGAATAAAAAGAACTTTTAATTTGTTTGCCTTGTTGACATGCATAACTTTCCGAGACAGTTTTGTAAAAGAGGTAAAGACTTTGTCCTTATAAGCTAAGAATAGCACCCAAGTGTATTTAGAGAAATCGTCAATAATAACAAAGGCATATCTCTTTCCTCTAAGGCTTAAAGTCTTTGTCAGACTAAATAAGTCAATGTGCAATAGTTGTAATGGCCTAGAAGTTAAAATCTCATTTTTGAAATAAAAAGAACTTCTAACTTGTTTGCCTTGTTGACATGTATTAAACACTTTGTCTTTTTTAAATTTGATTTGGGGTAACCCAATCACCAATTCTTTTTTCAAAAGCTTAGAAATTAAGTTCATGCGTACATGTCTAAGCCTTCTATGCCATAACCAACTATTATCACTCAAGGTGGCTAAGCACTTGGTGTCATTCATAGAAAGATCATTGAAAGTAAATGTATAAATATTTTCATGTCTTTGACCTTCAAAGATAACCTGGTTATTGATTGAATCTTCAATAACACACTTAGTATGATCAAATACAATCTTGTGGCTTTTGTCGCAAAATTGGCTTATGCTAAGAAGATTATATTTCAAACCATCAATAAGCAAAATATTTTCAGTAAAAGGGAAAGAAATTTTACCGATACAATTAATTTTTATGATTTTTCTTTGCTATTGTCTTCAAAAGTCACAAATCTACCATAAATTGGTTTGAGAGATGCAAATATCAATTAGTCGCTTGTCATGTGTCTTGAATAAACACTATCGAGATACCACATCCCTTTCTTGAATGAGGATTTGAGACAGACCTGCAAGAAAAATTAAGTTTTGATTTTTGGTACCCAAATTTTCTTGGGTCCTTTGTGTTAGTTCCTTAAGAATGTGTTCATTTAGGAACCCAAACCTTCTTGACAGAATTATTTGAAAGATTTCTATGTGGACAATGTGTAACAGTGTGTCCATGTTCATAGCAATTAAAACAAGTTGCATTTGTGTGATTAAAAGATACCTTGACAAAATTATTGTTTAAGAACTTTTGTATCTTCTTTGGCTTATACCCAATTTTGGCTTTGTCAAAAATATATTTTTGCATGCCAAGAAGTTTGTTTAAGTTGTTCTTTCTTTGAGTGAACTTATAAACAATTTTAGTAAGGTCTTCAACCTCTTCAATCAAAATTTTGTTTTCATCTTTCAAAATAGAGACTTGTTTTAATAAGGCAAGTTTTTCATTTTTCAAGGTTTCTATCTCACTTGAGGAAGAAAGAACTAAAATTTTCAAAATAAAATTCTTTGCACCAATTTTTCTCAATTTATCGTGCAAATCTTCAAATGCACTTTATAATTCATCTAAGAAAAAAGGGTCAGGAGTTATCTCATCATCTTCTCTAACCATGATGCATAGATTTGCTATTTCGATTTCTTCCTTTTCATCCTAAGAACTGTTATCATCACTTTCGCCCCATGCAGCTATCATGGATTTTTTGAAGCCCTTTTTGAATTACTTTTTGAACTGAGGGCATTCTACTTTGATGTGTCCAGGTTTTTTGCATATATAGCAGATTATTTCATCCTTCTTGTGATCTGTTTTGAGTCTGCTAGAATCACCTTTAAACTTATTAAGCTCGCCTTTGTATCATTCCTTCTTGAAGAATTTTCTTTCTCCTTATTTCTTATTTCTAAGAAACTGCTTCAATTTCTTTTTGATGAGGGCCACGTCTTCGTTCTCATCACTTGAGGAATCTTCGTCGGATTCTTCATCATGAGTTAAGGACTTGAAAGCAATGCCTTCCTTTTTTTGCTGTCATCTTCATCGTCCATCTTTATATTTATCTCATAGGTCATGAGAGATCCAAAAAGTTCTTCCAAGCTAAGAGTGCTGAGGCCTTTAGCTTCTTAGATAGTTGTGACTTTAGCTTCCCAACTCTTAGGCATAGATCTAAGAATTTTTCTCACCATTTCTCATTTGTATAAATATTGTCAAGAGATTTTAGTCCATTAAAAATGTTAGTGAAGCGAGTAAACATATTAGAAATGGTTTCATCATATTTCATTTTGAATAATTCATAATTATGTACCAGCAGGCAAATTTTAGACTCTTTTACTTGGTTGGTACCCTCATGGGTAACTTCGAGTCAGTCCCAAATCTTTTTGACGGTGTCATATGTTGAGATCCTATTGAATTCATTTGGGTCAAGTGAGTAATATAGGAGATTCATAGCTTTAGCGTTCTTTTGAATTTTCCTAATATCATTTTTAGTCCATTCAGCCTCAGGATTAGGAACAATTATTCCTTCAACAATTTTGGTGGGCCTTTTGGGTCCGTTTATGATAATTCGTCAAAGGTCATAGTTTATGACTTGAATGTAGATTCTCATTCTAGCTTTTCAATAATTGTAATTTGTTTCATTGAACAAGAGAGGTCTATTGGTCGACTGACCTTTGGATTGGATAGGTCCGATACTAGTGGTTGTCATATAAACTCTTAGACGGTTAAATCAAAAAATAAGAGCCCAAGCTCTGATACCAATTATTAGTTCTAAACAACCCAAAATGGGGTGAATTGGGTCTTAAAAAATTAATAACAATTTTTAAAATCATTTTGAAAACCTTTTAATATAGCAAACAAATATTGCAAGACAATCAAGGATTAAAATAATGTAAATATTAATGAGGTTAGGGATAGAAAGATTGAACCGGACACCAATGATTTATAGTGGTTCGGTTTCTTCCAAGTCTACGTCCACTCCTCAAGTTTTTTCTTAAGTATTTTTACTATATAGAATGCTTCGCGGGCGCATTGCAAGCCTTTACAACTTCAAGACTTCGCTTGAATTAACGAATATTTACGGGCACATTCAAAAGCCTATATCATCTTCAAGAAGATCCTATGAAAATAATTTTCTATTTTTTTTTAATCTCTCTTGAACTCTTCTTTGATGAGATTTACTCACTCACTCAAAGGATAAATGGTGACTCACCCTTGAATACAATAAATAAAGAAAATAATGAGAAATACTCACTCTCTTTACAGAAATTGATTTATAATAAATGAGAAGGTAAAGAGAGATAAGAAACAAGAGCTGAAGTTTAGCAATAAATGAGGGTTGAGAATTTTGAGATTGATTCAAGTAACAGAACAGTGATTATAAGTCTCCAGAGGGATTAAATGCTGAGAAATTACTCCTTATATAAGTTATTGTGCATTTATGACCGTTGGAGGTAGGTGAGGGCATTAAATGCCAAAAATTCAACCTTTGAAGTATGTTGCGATTTTGAATCTGCGTCGCAGGTGTCGACGCAAAAGCCATTGGTGTCGACACAAAATATTTAGGGCATGGATCTTGAAGTGATTGGGTTGACACATGAGATGTTGACACAAATTTTACAATCTTCCTCACCAACACAATGGTGTCGACACAAGTTGATTTTGTGTCGACTCATTTGAATTTCAGCATCCGAGTCAAGACTATTTGTGTTGGCACAAATCTTCTTGGTGTCGATACTAAACTTCTGTAGGAACTCTCGGTACATTTGTGTCAACTCCTTTGTTTATTGGTGTTGACACCAAATTTCTTCAGGTAGGCTTGGTATATTTGTGTTGGCTCATCTTCAACTTTGTGTCGACACTCGAAATCTGTAAGTAGCCTTGGTTCTTTTGTGTCGACTCATTTGGCATTTGTGTCGACTCAAAGTTTCATATACCAAAAGTGAGAAACACTTTTGTGTCAACACAAAACCAATTTGTGTTGACTCATTTTGAGTCCAGAGAGTTTCGGCTCTTTCGTGTTGACATAAATTTCTAATACTTGAAAGCAACTTCATCAAACAATTATGGTGTCAAACCATTTATTCAAAGTGTTGACACACTTGATATGCTTTCAAGTATTCTTTATTTTTAAAGTGTTTGACTTTATTTTTAATTGGGGTTAACACAAAATATTTTTTTTCAAGAATACTTAAGTGTTTTAATTCTTTTAAGAGATAAGTCATTTTTTTTGACTAAAGGTGTCAACTCATTTATTCAAGATGTGTTAACACTTTCTTTTTAAAAAATATAAATATTATCCTTTTAAAGTCATTTATTCTTAAAAAATAAATTTATAAAAATTATCAAGATTAATATAAAAAGCTCTTGGGCAAACAGTTACGATTGCACAGCCTCCCCTGCTTTAAGACGAACAAGGTCCTTCGTCCCCGAAGTATATAGTCATTTCTTCTTCCTCCTCCTCTGTTAATACGTCAAAGCTCGCCAATATAACCGCGATGGCGCAGAGAAAGGCTCCCGCCGCCGACCTGAGTGAGTTCCTCACACTCGAGGCTCAAAAAGGGAAGTCGCCGTCGTGTCTGCGCCTAGGGACCTTGATGCCCAACTGACCAATGGGGCCACCAAGATATCAAAGGCCTCATCTCAACCATCTCGAAGAAAGCTAAGGGATCTCCCTCAAAAGAGAAGAGTCAAGTCAGAGAAAAGGGAAAGAAATAGGAGAAGGAGAAGAGAGAGAAGGGGAAAGCAGTTACTGACGCTATCGAGGGTGCCAAACAATGGACCCTCGAATTGAAGATGGGTGATCGGTTGATCATAGTTGACGACCGGGCTAAGTCCCTGGAGACTGCTTTCGACTTATCAAAGGCCTTGTTGCTGCCAGGTGACATGGAGGAGGTTCGAAAACTCCACCATGAGCACTTGGTGAAATCTTCTATCCATTATTCGATCCAAGTATTATTTAGACCTCTTACCTCGGTTACTTACTTTTACTTTTTTCTTGTTTAATTTTAACTTCTCTTTTTTACAGAGCCTCCAACGGTTGGTAGCAGCCATGGAGATGGTTGAGGAGAGGGAGGTGGAGCTGGTGAAGATGTGTGATAAGAATCACAAATATCTTCAGAAGATGGCCCACCTAGAGGTCAACATCCGAGCTAAGGACAAACTCCTTAGGGCTACCCAGGTTCGCTTGTTCGAACTTGAAGTGTTCGAGCTTGCCTTAAAAAGGAATTTGAAGGAGAAGGAGGAGGCCTTATTAGCCTCTCAGGCTCAGCTCGGGAAGGCTGAAGCGGAGCTAGCCCTGGCCTAGGAGAAGGCTTACGCTAAAGGTGTGGTGGAGGCCATTGAAAATTACAAATCTCAAATTTTCGGACTTTAAGACATCATTTTCGGCTTCGCTTAGGAGGCAGCCCTCAAGGCTGCTGGGGTTGAGGCATCCTCCCCTTTATATTTTAATTTCTCTCTTCCAAGCAAGTAGACAGAGGAAGGGGAAGAAAGAGCCGAAGACCCAGGGGTTGAGTGCACTATTGGCCTTTCTGGAACCGCTGACCCAGAAGTTGAGTTGGACATCCAAGCTCCTGCGAACGAGGTAGGTACTCTTGTGCAGACTGCCGAAGAATTCTCGAAGAAGCCATGAGCCTCTCTCCTCTTAACTTTTGTACGGCCTTAGTGCCTTTAGTTGTTTCTGCCCTTTTTTTTAATGCATGTATTGCTCTTCGGAGCTTTTCTTTTTGTAGCTTCAGGGGATCTAGCCCCTTTTTATTTAATGAAAGAACTTCCTTTTTTTCTTCTGTACTAGATCCTTCCTTTTCAAACTTATGTCATTTTTAGACTGAGTTTTTTGGCCTTCATCTCCTTTTCTTTCCAAGTATGAGATTAACTTCCATAATAAGGCTTAGTTAGTTTGGATAGTACTCGAACTTAGCCTTTTTAGGTTTTTTCTTCTCAAGTATGGGATTAACTTCCATACTATGAGCTAAATTAGTTTGGATATCTTTCGAACTTAACTTTTATAGGCTAATCCTTCCCAAGTATGGGATTAACTTCTATACTAGGGGCTTAATTAGTTCGGATAGCCTTCGAACCTAGTATTTATAAGCTGATTCTTTCTAAGTATGAGATCAACTTACATTTTAGGGACTAAATTAATTCGAATAACCTTCAAGCTTAGCTGTTATGGGTTGATTCTTCCCAAGTATGGGATCAACTTCCATACTAGGGGCTAAATTAGTTCGAATAGCCTTTAAACTTAGCATTTATAGGCTGATTCTTCCCAAGAATGAGATCAACTTTCATACTAGGGGCTTAATTAGTTCGGATAGACTTCGAACTTAGCCTTTATAGGTTGATTCTTTCAAGTATGAGATCAACTTCCTTACTAGGGCCTTAATTAGTTCGGATAGACTTCAAACTTAGTCTTTATAGACTGATTCTTTCAAATATGGGATCAACTTCCATACTAGGGGCTTAATTAGTTCGAATAGACTTCGAATTATTCAGATAAACTCCGAATTTAGCCTTTTTAGGCTGAAGGGTTTATACGAAACTTGAGGTGCCCCTTAAGTTTTTATGAAGGGTGTTAGTCCTTCTAAAAACTTTGATTGAAAAAAGAATAAATCTTTTCTGAACAACAGCGTTTTAATGCCAAGCTAAAATAATTACAGAAAATTGAAGATCTAAAAATAAAATTTACGCAGGTTGTTTGCATTCCACAGCCTAGGGACAGCCCTGCCATCTATATCTTCTATTATATGCTCCAGTGCCCACCTTAGAGGTGACCCTGTATGGTCCTTTCCAGTTTGGGCCAAGCTTCCCATGAGCTGGATCTTTCATATGACCAAAACATTTTCTCAAGACTAGATCTCCTTCAGCGAACTCACAATGTCTGATCCTTCTATTATATCCTTTGGCAAGAGTTTGCTGGTAGGCCGCCAATTTAATAGCTGCCACTGCTCTTCGTTCTTCAGCTAGGTCTAGGTCCAAAGCCAAGGCTTGTGTGTTTAGTTTGGGTGAGCTGACTTCTGTTCGGATTGTTGGCAATATTACTTCCAGTAGTATTACTGCTTCTACTCCATAGGCTAGGGAGAAGGGGGGTTCCACCGTGGATCTCCTTGGGGTCGTCCAGTATATCCAAAGGACTGAGGGGAGTTCGTCCACCCATCTTCCCTTAGCAGCATCTAACCTCTTCTTCAGTCCATCAATGATGGTCTTATTCGTGGCTTCTACTTTCCCATTACTCTGTGGGTATGCTGAGGTAGAGGAGTAATTCTTGATGCCTAAGCTTGAGCAAAAGTTTTTGAATACCGAACTATTGAATTGAGTCCCATTGTAAAAAATGATTTCTCGGGGAATACCAAATCGAGTAATTATATTCTTTCATGTGAATCTTTTGACATTGACATCTCTAATGTTGGCCAGAGGTTCGACTTCGACTCACTTAGTGAAGTAGTCTGTAGCTATAAGTAGGTATTTTTTGTTACCTGTGGCCCTTGGAAAGGGATCGACTATGTCAAATTTCCATTGTGCGAAGGGCCAAGGGCTAGTTAGCGGTGAAAGGTCCTCAGCTTGGACATGTATATTCGGACTGAACTTTTGACACTTCTCGCATTTCTGGAAGTACTGCTCTACATCTTTCTGCATATAGGCCACCAATAGCCTTGAGAAATTGCTCGGTGGGCTAGGACCTCCTACCTGTGTGGCTGCCACAAATCCCTTCGTGTATTTTGAAAAGAATATCCTGAATTTTGTTCGGGTGCACACAAAATAGGTAGGGCATTGTGAATGACTTCTTGTAAAGATCTCCCGAACTAGAGACCCAGAACCTAGTCGCCCCTCTCCTTATCATTCGAGCTTCCATTTGATTGGATGGAAGCTCGTTCTTGATCAGATAATCTCTTATGGGATCCATCCAACTTGAACTTATTCTCCGAACAGTAGACATGCTTCTCTTTGGGAGTGACTGTGCTTGGCTGTTGAAGGATTTCCACAAATATCACCCTTCTTTCCTCAGAACTTACAACCGATGCAAGATATGCCAAAGAATCTGCATGGCTATTCTCTTTGGATAAGAGTTGGGTGATCTCGTAATACGAGATGTCCTTGGCCAGTTGCTACTACGTAAGCCGAACATATGCATGTATTCTGTCATCTCTGACTGCGTATTCTCCCTTGAACTGGTTTACAACCAGCTGTGAATCACAAAAGATCTTGACTTTCTGGGCCTTCAATTCCTTTACATCCCGAAGTCTGGCTAACAGCACTTCATATTCGGCTTCGTGGTTTGTGGCTTAAAATCAAGATGAATTTCCCTTTCTATGAGGACTCCATCAGGGCTATAGAGCATGATTCTTGCCCCTGCGCCCTTGCTGCATGATGAACCATCCACATATAATTTTCATGTGGTACCTGTCTCTATTTCTGCTCGAGTAACTTACTCGGTGTCTTGCCTTCAATGTCATCCGGGCACTCTTCTTGGCTGAATTTGGCAATGAAATCGGCCAAGACTTGGCCCTTTATGGCTGTACTTAGGCAAAATGTGATATCATGCTCCCCAAGTTCTACAACCCATCTCGTAACCCTTCCTGAGAAACTTGCTTTTCGAAGCAAGGCCTGGAGAGGATATTTGGTGATTACTTTGATCAAATGAGCTCTGAAGTAGTGGATCAGCTTTCGTAACGCGATAACAAGGGCCAAGGCTAGCTTCTCCAAAAGCAGATACCTTGTTTCTGGATCAAGGAGCACCTTACTCACATAGTAGATTAGCCTTTGGACTTTGTCCTCCATCCTCAAAAGAACAGCTGACAGCTCGAGTTGATACTGCGAGGTATAAAAATAGTGTTTTGGCACTATTCGGCACTGTTAGTAACGATGGGAAGGAAAGATAGTGTTTTAGCTCAGTAAGGGATTTCTCACTTTCTTCATCCTTAACGAACTGACTCGCCCTCTTCATTGCCTTGAAGAATGGATAGCACCGATCAGATGCTCGGCTTATGAACCAATTGAGTGTTGCAGCCATCCTAGTCAACTTTTGAACCTTTTTCAGATTCTGTGGGCTCTGTAGGTTCTGGATGGCCGAGATTTGTTTAGGGTTTACCTCTATTCCCCTATGAGTCACTAAGAAACCTAAGAACTTCCCAAAGCTTACTCCAAAGGCACACTTAAAAGCGTTAAGCCTAAGTTCGTAAGCTTTGAGGATTTCGAAGGTCTTCCTCAGGTCGTTCAGGTGTTTATTCCGGAGTTTGGTCTTTACTGTCATGTCGTCGATGTAAACCTCCATGGTTTTGCCAATTAAATCCTCGAACATCTTGGTGGCAAGCCTTTGGTAAGTAGTTCCTGCATTCTTGAGTTCGAACAGCATTACCTGATAGCAGTATTACCCCGAGGAGTAATGAAGGCTGTCTTTTCCATGTCTGGGGGGTACATGGCTATCTGGTGGTATCCCTTATATGCATCCAAGAAACTCATTCTCTCATGCCCTGCTATTGAGTCGATGAGCTGATCTATTTGGGGCAAAATGAAGCAGGCTTTGAGGCAGGCTTTGTTTAGGTTGATGAAATCAACACATACTCGTCATTTTCTATCCTTCTTCTTAACCACTACTGTGTTTGTCAACCAGGTCGGATAATGTATTTCTTTGATTGCTTTTGCTTCTTTTAGTCATTGAACCTCTTCAACTACTGCTTCTGCATGATGCGGGGCAGATTTCCTTGGCTTCTGCATTACTGGCTTCCTTTGGGGATCCATGTTTAATCGATGACTGATTACTTTAGAATCTATTCCTGGCATCTCGTAGGGCGTCCATGCAAAAACCTCATTATTTTCTTTTAAGAATTCCATTAGTTTGACTTCTTCTTATTCGGTCATGCTTGTCCCGAGCAAGAAGTATCGATTTGGATCCTCTGGGGAGACGCTAACTTTCCTAAAATCTTCAACTACTTTTTCTTCGGTTGTTCGGCTGTAGTCATAGATTATTGGGCCATCATCCACCTCTATGGTTTTCACCTCAGGGTACTGTTCTTTGGTTTTTATTGTAGCTAAGAAGCATTGCCTTGCTGTATGCTGATCTCTCTTGATCTCAACTACTTCCTTTCCCATCTAAAACTTGAGGGATTGGTGGTAGGATGAGGCGACTGCTCCCAAGCTGTGTATTCATGTCCTGCCTACAATAGCATTGTAAGTAGAAGGTTGATTGATAACTAGAAATTTAGTATTTACCATTGTAGGTCCTGCCTTTACTGGCACAGTTATCCTTTCTAATGGCCACACTGGGTCTCTTCCAATACCGATCAGTGGAGTCATGCATCTCTTGAGTGCTGAGTCTTTTAGCCCCAGCTTCTGAAATAGGCTGTAATACATGATGTCAACCGAACTTCCTCGGTCCACTAATACTTGCATTACATCGTAGTTGGCAATGCATAAAGTCAGTACCAAAGTGTCATTGTGGGGTTGCTGTACTCCCATGAGGTCATTGCCTGAGAAGTTAATCCCTTGCATCTGGTTCTTGCTGGAATTCTTCTCTGTTCTTTGACGTTTGCCCTCTTCCATTTTCATTGTGTAGGCTAGAGTCCTGGCGTAATGTCGAACAGCTACACGGGTAATTGGCTCAATATTGCCATGAATCATCTTTACCACCCCGAGAGGAGTATCTCTTTGTTTAGGCCTTTGGTCTTATACCTGTGTTCTTACTTCCTGAACAGTTTTCTCGATGTCAATGAACTCTTAGAGATGTCCTACTTGGACTAAATCTTCCAAGTGTTTTTTGAACGTTCAGCGTTCCCTAGTTAAATGGCCGTGATCTCGGTGGTAATAACACTTCTGCTTTTGATCTCGTCTATTCGGATCTCTGATCAACTTTGGCGGCCATTGAAAGTAGGGCTTATCTTTAATCTGGTCTAACAGTTTGTGCAGACGTTCTTTGAATACTGCTTAAAGGGCTTGGTAGGCTGTTGACTCCTTTTTCTCCTAAGACTCCATTTTGGACCTCTGGTCTTTTCGTCCTTTATCCTTTCTCTCGAGCTGTTTGACTAATGCGACACTCTGTTTGGCTTGGCTTATATCTTCCTCAATTTTTATATGTTGCTCGATTTTCACCATTAATTCAGACATAGTGGACACAATCTTCTTGGTGAGGGATTGTCTCAGACGGCTTTGTGGGGGCAACCCTATTTTGAAGGATGCCACAGCTAGTTGTTCGTTGCAATCTTCTATCTCATTGTATGCTTCCTAGTAACGCCAAGCATATTCCCGAATTATTTTGCCCTCATTCTTCCTTAGGGCAAGCAGCATGTCAAAGCTCGTTAGCTGTCTGTTGTTGGTAATAAATCAAGCAGTGAAAGATTCAGCTAGTTGCTGCCAATTTACTATAGAACGGGATGGTAGCTTATGGAACCAACTAAGGGCTGTTTCTCTTAAACTGAATGGGAATATGCTGCACAGGAATGCATCATTTTCTCTCCAGAATGCCATTACTTGTCTGTATTGCCGAATATGGCTTACTGGATTTGTCTTCCCATCATACATCTCAAACTTTGGCAAAAAAAACTTACGTGGTGGATTTGCATTCTCAATGACCTCGGCTAATGGTGATACCGAGATTTGCTCAAGGGCTTTTCGTGCTACATCATGGACTGCTCGGCCATTACCATGCTGCATTCTGGAATCCATCCTTTTTTCTAACCACAACAGAATGTCTTAGTTTGGGTCTAGTTCGACCCGAGTTACCCTTTGAGGGGTTGGCCGAGTTGATTCAACTCCAATGGTATCAGTTTATCTAGAACTTCTTAAGCTCTCTCCGGGTGCCTTGCGCCTCCGCCTCTGAGAGTGACTCAGGCTATAGGATTCTAGGCTTTGTTCGGTATCTTCTAGTTTGGAACTCTCTTTTTGCCTTACGTGTGGATCGCTTTGGGTTTCTTGCCTTTGGATCATTTTCCTGTGCTTGTTAATTTCTCTGTCGCGTTGTTCCATTCTTTTCACAAAGTTGTTGATGATCCTATCTCGCCTGACTAACCTCTCCTCTAATCTCCCTCTTTCTCTTGAAGATAGAGGAGAAGGGCGTTCTCCTCTAGAACTGGTGGTGAGTAATGTAACCACCTACCATTATGTAAGGCATCGTCCCTATGCCTTTGAATCTCAGACGGGATCCTAAGGACCCATGGCTGCTCTGGTATAACTAGTATGGATCTTTGAGGGATGCCTTCCTACCCCTCTGTATGGCTTCCAGTGAATTCAGTAGGAGTTCGGCTCATGGTTTTGATGGTTCGAGATCGTCGTTCCCATAAACAGCGCCAAATTGTGCGCATTGTAAATTGGACGACACAACTAGAACCAATCATATTGGTTTAAATATGATGATCCCGAATAGAGTATGAACCGCACTCCTAAATGCCGAACTCAATGAAGGCTGTTATTGCTGTTGCCAAACTCCTACAAAATGAAGAACACCATTAGTTCCTACCGGCCTGGTTTGACCTGGAAGCATTTCGACGTTCATGTTAGATTTCTCTCTAAAAGGTTTTTAATCAAGAATTAGATTGAAATTACGTACCTGAGGGTATGGGGTGCCTCCCTTTATATAGGGGTCAAAACCAAGGGAGATCGAGTCCTCTTAGGACTCTGCCTCTTATCATTTATCCCTTTTTCTATTAGAGATTTTGTCTTATTTTAAAGCAATTCTAATTGCTTTAGGACGCTTAGACTTTGCATTCCCGAACTGCCTGTATTTGGAACGGAATCCACTTGAGTCATCCTTTTGCCTAGGTCTGATTTAGTTTTTTAAGTCTTGTGTGTTACCCTTTTTTGGGGTAGCCCGAACTCATCATGGGCTGAACTGTCAGTGGACCGGCCTTTTGAGATAAGTTCGGTCCTACTTGCTTTGTTGGGCTTCAAGCCCGTAGTTTTATTCGCACTCAAATAATATTCATATTAATTATAAAACTATGTTACAAAAATTATAAGAATTTTTATTTAGCTTAAAGGCACTTGGCTTATTGATTAATTTACTACCTTTTAATTTAAAATTACTTTAAACTAAATAAGTTTACAAATTTTAAATAATTTAAAATTTTTACCAAACTAACTTGTTACTTTTGCTTAATTTGGCTTGAAAACTAATTTTAAGCCAAATTAGCAAACGAATAAGCTATAAATTTTTAGTGAACGGACAACTTTGATAAGGTGAGTGGACATTGAGCAACAATATTTTTGGTTGTTTTAAGAAAAATGAGAAACGTCTCATAATTTAATTTTATAAATTTTATAAATATAAAAAATATATGAGTATTAACTTAGTGTTGAATTTCTCATACATGGATATAAAGCATGAGAAATTACGTGAGAAATTTTTTATGTTTTATAAATTTTAGATATTTTTAGTTTGAATACAATGAGCGCTTTTATATATATATATCATTATCATAAACAATAGCGAAATACTTTGTATTCATTTTAATGTAGAGTATGAGAAATATTTTGTACATTGGTGCAAAGCATAAACTATTTCTCATGTATAAGTAAAATATGCATTTATGTATAAAAAAATTCTTAGTGTACAAATTGTCAATACAATGAGAATATTTCATGCTTGGTATAGATAAAATACTTAAAATATCAATTTAGCATGCTTAAAACTTGTTAAAGGAAAATAAATAAGTAAAAATACAAAATTTTAAATAGTATAAACAGATTTTCTTTGGAGCAACCAATGGCTAAAAGGGCTTACGGGGGTATTTTGGACATTCAACATTCATGGGTATGTAGCTTTTATTATCAGTTTGTCTTTTCTGTTTGCTCAGCTAACGGCAATTGATTGATGGACTAAAGTGTTATGAAAATAATAAAGTAAGGAAGTACAGTAGTATTTTCGAGAGTAAAGAAAGTGCCATTATTATTACCTTTAAATATAAGGAGTGTAGATGTAATTTACCATACTAATTATTATTTTTATTTACTCTTTTGATGATGCAATAATAGTTGTTAGTAGAAAAAAATATAAAATAAAAATATAACAAAAGCCTAAATATAAAATAAAAATATAACAAAAACCTATTTACCCAATTACAAAATTGGCACATAACATTACATCCGAAACTTGTCATACCACAACCAAAACTCAATTTATAATAATTCTCAACTATTATTATAAAATCAACAAGTTGTTTAATTGGCACATAATGGTGGTGTTTGGTTTTAGCCACCCACACCAGCTATTACATCTAATCACCATATGCGGCCATCACCTTCGATCATCATATATGGTTACCACATCCAACCACCACTTTCGACCACAATCATTATCTCTTTCTATCATTACTATTGAAGAAAAATAATTTTTTTTTTATCAAAGATCCAGATGGATTAATCGGCCTACAAAATTACTCCAAGCTGCTCCAGACCAATTAATGGATAGATTGATTAGAATTAATGATGAATCAATCAATCTATAACAATACTACAAGCACTTAGAGACAAATTGATAGGCATGTTGATTGAGATTGATGACCGATCAATCAGTCTATCACACGAATCGATTGATCTATTTTGGGACTATGTTATTTAACTTGTTAGGGTTGTAACTATTCATAGATTTTGATTTAGTTTCTCATATTGCTTTGCTCCAAAATATTATTCTCGTATTCTTCAAAAATTTTAACAAAAAAGTGTGAGCCCGTAAATATAGGTACAACTTGTCAAACCACAAAAATCTGTGTATTGCATTCTTGTGGTTGTTTTCTTATTAGTTTATGTTATTTTGTGGCCTGTGCATTCTTCAAGTGACTTGTGAGTAGGATTAGTGTGGTGCATAAAACCCAATAATTAGGATCAGAGCTCTGAGTTTTGGAGGTTGAAGAAGCAACATGGGAGAAGAAAGAGAGACCAAGATTGAGAAGTTTTGTGGCTCAAACATTGCCATTTAGAAGATGAAAATCAAAGATGTTCTGTATTAGAAGGATCTATTTCATTCCTTGATCAAGGAGAAGCTAGAAAAGATGTTGTAGGATGAATAGGAAATTTTGGATCGTAAGGCCCTGAGAACTGTGCAATTAAGCCTCACACCATTGGTGATGTTCAACATTACAATGGAGAAAATGATGGCAGATTTGTTAAAGACAATGGAAAAGATGTACGAAAAGCCCTCAGCATCAAATAAGATATATTTGATAAAAAAGTTATTTAACCTAAAAATGGCAGATGATGTTATTGTTGTCGAATATTTCAATGACTTTAATACTATCACCAATTAGTTAGAATCGATGGGTATTGACCTTGATGATGAAATCAAAACTCTAGTCCTCTTGCCTAGTATTTTAGAAAGTTGTAATGGCTTGGTTGTGGTGGTCAGGAACTCCTTGAGATTAGCAAAGTTAAAGTTCGAGAATGTTACCAGGTTTATTCTGGGAGAAGACTCACATACAAGAACAATGGATAAGGGGTCGACATCTGGGTCAATTTTGACTGCAGATGGTCGAGGGAGAAGAATGACATAAGAAATCAAAAGAGTTGAAAAAATCACAGATCTAAGTCACGAAAAAAATCACAGTCGCAGCGTGGCGATCAAATATTTGGTGGCTATTGGAACTATGGACAGAAAGGTCACTTCAAGGACTGCAAGGTTTCGAGAAAACAATGGGAAGATGCAAGTCAGAGGGTAAGGATATGGTAAAGAATTGCTGATGATGGAAACGTCGATGCCTTGATTTATGCTTTAGATTCTAGAATCGAATCTTAGATTGTTGACTCATGAGTATCATTCCATGCTACCCCCCATATAGATATACTTCATAGTTATGTGAAAGGAAATTTTGAAAAGGTATACTTGGGAGACAATGAGGCTTGCAATATAGTTGAAAATGGTGAGTTGCAGATCACACAAGCCAACAGTACAATGTTGAAGTTGAAAGATGTCAGACACATGGCTATTCTAACAAGAAATTTGATCTTAGTGGGTCAGCTGGAAGAATTTGGGATTGTTACGTCACTTAGAGGCAATTCCTAGAAGATATGCAAAGGGTCATCGGTTTTGGCCCACAGTAAAAGAAAGGTACTTTAATGTATTCTCGGGTTCTTATTGTAGGGCTCAAAAACCAAGATCCTTAAATAATGTATATGAATCAAGTCAAAAAAAAAATTCAAACGGGTAAGTGCCAAAATAAGCTCTAAATTAAATTTTTTTAATATCGAACAATAAAAAACATATACCTTGCATGACTCCCAAGGTTAAAATATAATCATATCTACAAAATCTGTCTAATTTGATTTCATTTCCTACAACAAACGATAATCTATAAACTGCTGTGATTTTTGACTGATAGTTTATTCTCCAATCAAGTCTTCTATTATATTTTCAAATGTCAAGAATACGATTATATTGTGGACTTTATTCTTCATGTTCTTCAAATCCTAATGGACTAAACGTAAGACTTTAATACGTGAAAACCCTAGGCTTGAAGAGAAATTAATTGAATTTAGTGGCCATGGTTTATAACTGCATTTTTATATAGGCTATAACAGGGATCTGCGGAGTAAATAAGACGTAGGCCTCCTAGTGTAATTATGAAATCCTACTTTAATTCAGAAGAAATTTCATAAAAATATAAATTATAATTTATTCTACTAAAGAATTATAATTGCACTCCCAGCCTTATTCTCAAAATTAAAATATTTGAACTCCTATTATTAAATACTTATTTATTTTCTTTTATTGACATTTTTATTTAATCGGTTTCTTCAAAAAATCCTTAAGACTTTCCACTTAATTTATTTGGTATGACGGATTATAAAATTCACCTGCAGGGTTTGGCACGATCAAAATTTATAAGTTTTCTCAAGATATAATCAATCCCGACCATAGGACATGGATTTCATCAATATGTAATACGCACCATATAATTAAGGCCGTTATCCAACACACTGGGATTATTGACTCGTAAAAGAACGCACATTCTAATGAATCAAAATAACAAATATTAAATATACGTGTATAATAATTATTTCAGGATTATGAGCATAAGTACTCATAATAATCATGGGGTGTAATTTAATTTATATAGTTAGTACAAAAGTAATTACTCCAACGCAATCTTGTTCAATACACATAAAGTGTATTAATACAATGTGTTAAAACAATTGTCGAAATAATTACCGTTCTCCGTAATCAAGACAGATCTACTAAAATATTATACTACAGTCGTACTGATGGTGTATTCAATTCCATCTAAGAGTGTAAACTAGAAACTTATATTCTACAAGAATCGATAATCTGGTCTTCTGTGAGTAAACTAAACTCTGAAGACCAAATTAAATACTATGTGAAATAAAAAATACTCATGCACAATATTAAATAAATAACGAGACGCATATATTTGCTCATGAAGATTTTTAAAAATGTAAAAATTAATTTTATTGATAAACAAAATTAAATACCAAAATCTAAAAATATGATTTTTAGAATACAACCTTTGTGATACCCCATTCCCTGGGCATGGACATATTCTAGGCGAACATTTATAATTATATATGATAATTAATACATCATTAATGGTTCATAATTTGTTCCAAATACTTAATGTTTACAATCATCCAAAAATTTTAACAAAAGTTACATCATATTCGTGGAAAATTGAACAAAAGATCCAAAAAGTAGACATCCTACGTCTTCAAGCTACGTCGTTAGGGTTAACCGGCTTCTGCCACTCTCATTCTTCTTCGTAGTCTTCTTTCTCAACGAACACGCCTTCCTAAAAAGGTCCTTCTTCTTTACCTGTGGCACGAATTTCATGAGTCGGAGCCCAGAAGCAAATTCTCTAAACCGTCTAACAAACTCACAACAAAATATCCTACAATATATATATCATATAATACCAAATACAATTTTAAGGCCAAATAGACAGACAATTTAACATTTTCAACAAGGTTAGCATATGTAAGAACAATTGTGCAAGTGCGTGATGCAGATGAATGCAATGCAGTTGCCCAACCCGATTATAAATCAACCAATCAAATTTTGAGTAACACCATTACGTTCCCGTACGTTAAGCTCCCGTACACCAATGTTCCCGATTACGACAGCGTATAGCGAACGTTCGGCTCAAGATGTGGCACGGCTTAGGACATAACACGGCTCAGGACGTATATAATCCAAAGTCAATCATACCCAACATGATAATCAAAATGGTACCATTACGTTCCCATACGTTAAGTTCCCGTTCGTTAGTGTTCCCGATCACAGCGGTGTATAGCAGCTGTTCGGCTCAAGACGTGATACGGCTCAGGACGTTCATGGCCCGAAGGTAAATCAAGCTAACACAATAATTTGAATGGCACCATTACGTTTTCGTACGTTAGGTTCCCGTTCGTCAGCGTTCCCGATCACTGCGGCATATAGCAGCAATTCGGCTCAAGACGTGATTCGGCTCAGGACGTAACACGACTCAAGACGCATATGGCCCAAAGTCTACATATCATTATAATAACCCGAATGGTACCACTATGTTCCCGTATGTTAGGTTCCCGCTCATCAGCGTTCTCGATTACTGCGGCATATAGCGGCAGTTCGGCTCAAGACGTGATACGGCTCAAGACGTATATGGCCCATTGTCAACACCCCCAACAACAAGGGCTCTCTAATCATGATACTGCTCCAAACCCTCCACCCTTATTCAATAATTTACGCACAAAATCCAACCCATAAGATACCCAAAGTGTAATGCATTGATGCTTATGGTACAACAACTCGTATCTTGAAGTACAACTTAACAATAGCATGGTATGA
>JAUMHN010154876.1:0-22691 GCA_032360265.1 Heliamphora ciliata
ATATATATATATATATATATATATGATTACATCTATAAATTAAAATAATAAAATTTTCTCCTTTCTTTTAATATATTCTTTAAGATCCCAACATTTGCTTACTCTTCTTTTATTAAAACCTGAAAAAAAAAATTGGATACATACAACCTGAGCCAAAGCTCGTAGGATAAAACTAATAACAGTGCAATGCATGATTTGTGAGGTGGGAATGACATGCTATAATGCATTCTTAATCAAGTCATATTTATAACCCATTTTTTTTGTTCGTCACCTCTTCATTCTTTATTTACTTAATCTTTACTCTTTCTTATTAAATCATTCATCATATTTTCAGTATTTCCACCATTGATTGAAGTTCTACACTCACCCAATATGAATATTGATTTATTCTCTTATTTCTCCCATTCTATTTCATTCTTCTTGCATTCTTTCAAATTATCTTTGTTTCCATTTCATTTCCATTCTCTTTGGTTCGTTTTCCAACATTTAGACTTACATATTTTTAAATACTTTTTGCTTCTCTTTCTATTTCCTCATTCTTATTAGGCTCATTACTCAATCTTATTCAATAATTGGCATTCTTTTATTTTCCATTCTTTTCTCCTCTTGACATAACTCACAATTTCTTTTTATCTGTTATATATTCATTAATTTTCTTTCCCATTCTTCAATTTCTTATTCACATTTCACTTCCATTTCGTTAATCAAAGCACGGAACCGACGTCGGCTGCAGCTTATAGAAACCCCTCCCTATTCCCCCAATAGGCTACGCGAAACCATTGGGTAATAGATAGCTCTATAACTCACCACGACAACTGCCTTTTTCAATTTTCCTAAGGAACACCGACGGGTAGGCAACCCATGCACACTTTTTCGATGACTAACCCGATTGGTAGGGCACCCTACTTGCACAATTTTTCGGTCTTTCACCATGGAGCTAATCAAGCCCAACTTAATCACATCCATATCAATCAACCTCGGTTCAATATTTGATTAATGATACAAGTGTTCATTAATCAACCGGGAGTCCATCTCCCTAATTCAATTTCACATTCACGTAATATTCCTTCTCATTCACATTAGCTTCATCATTCTGTTTTCGATCCCATATTATCAATAAACACAATTATTACATCCTTCTATTTAAGCTTCCATATCATTAATTCCCAAATCAAGTTTCACATTTTCTCATTTCAATAATATTTTCAATAATATAAATTTCAAATCATGTCCCGTATTTGCATATCAACAACTTATTAACCATGCAACTCCACAAGTAAGATTAATAACATTCTAAATTTCTTAACTCTCTTCACTTAACATATCACATCAATTCACTCATTTTGATTTCCATATTTAATTCAAAAAGTTTCAACTATAAATCCATCATGGTCTTTGAGAGACCCTGACCCGTTTTCTTTTTCCGCGTTTCTCGACGTGAGTTATGTGTTTTCGTTGCAACATGTTTTATATGCTTTTGATGCATGTTTGAAGGTAGAGATGCATGTGGGGAAGGTTCTGGGGGCCGTGGGGTGTTACGGCGCGACTTTCGAAAATTAAAAAAAAAGGATATTTTGGAGGCCTATAAATATCTGGAGGTAGATATTTTCATAAAGATATTTTTCAAAACTTCTCCAGTAAGTTTTTCGTTTTCTCTCTGCATTCTCTCTATGTTCTCGGGGGCGTGGGGCTCGATTTTCAACGATCCAATAGCGGATATTTGCTTTTGGCACGGTGGGCTACGCAACCATCCGATCAGATTTTGATTTCGGCGAAGCTCGATTTTGCACGTGGTTTGAGGTGTTGAGTTTTTAACTCACCGAGGTAGGATTCTAGACCCTGCTGCTGTATAAGGGTGCTATGGGTAAACGTGGGTATTTTTAACGGGTAGATTGCTGTAGATCTGCATTTGTTTCAAGTTGGGTTTTTGGGTTTAAAACCTATTTTTTGGCGATTTCGTGGATAGAATTAGGTGCCGAGTGTTTTTGTGGTGGTCTTGGTGTTAAGCCTAGGCGTGTAGATATTTATGGGTGTTGAATCGGTGTTTGGAGGCTTCGATTTGGGGTTTAGAGGTTGAACCCATAGCTTAGAACGGTTTTTGGGTTGGGTTCAATCGACTGAACCTATGAGTTCAGTCAACTGGATCATGTGTTCTTGTGTTCAGTCGACTTGACCTCGAGGGTCAATCGACTGGACAGTGCTTCTGGGCTTTTTGGCTGTTTCCAGTGGGTTTTTCAGTCGACTGGGGGTTGGTCCAGTCAACTGAATTCTGGACTATTTTGTTGGTGGTTTGGTGGTTGGGTTTGGTTTCCAATTGGTGTCCTATGGTATTCAATTGATTAATTTATGAAAATTACTTGATTTAAATACCTGTGGATTCCTTTGGGGTTCGGCTGGTCGTGTGGTGGTTTTGGGGATCCGTGTTGTGATTCCGGATGTTTATTTAGATGCCGTCCGTGGGTTGACGTGCATGGGTAGGTTTTAGGTGTTATGGCATGGTTGTGTGCGTGATGGTTAGGCACGGGAGGTGTGAGGTTTTGGTGAGAACCAAGGTTGTGGGTTTGGTGTTGACCTTCGGCTACGTCGAGTTGTGTAGGTTTGTTGATCGTATTGGCGCGTGTGGGCGTCGTGGGTCAGTGATGGCCGTGTTAGGAGTGTTCGGGCCAGTGGTGGTCGCGTGGGCTGTCCCGTGAGTCGATGTTGGGTTACGTGACGAGTGGCGTCGTGGTGTGAGGTTATATCTGGCTATGTGCTTTTGTAACTGGTTTGTACATTTATAACTCTGTTTATTCATATACGGAATATGTAAGTGGATTGCATAAGGTGATATCATTATGTGTAACGTGGTTTATGCTTTAAAAGCTAGAGTTTTATAGGCGTGTGACGTGGTTTGTGGAACGTCGTGTACATGGTTATATGCTTTAAATCCTAGTTTAGGTTTGCATATGTGTATGAAATGGATTAGATGAATCTGTGATCCAGTAGATGTAAATCATGGTTGATGATGCATGTGTTTGTAGGTGTATGAGGTTGGCTGCGAAAGCTGGTGTATTTGGGGGCTGCGGTCATTCGGTGAAAGTCCGAGAAGATGCATTAGATGGGGGCTGCAATTCTTCGGTGAAAGTTCGAAAAGATTCATGGATTGCATGTGTTGCATTTTGGGACGGATAGACCAATTTAAAAAATAACTATATTATCGGCCTACGGGAGTCGAAATACTGTATTAACGACCTGCGGGAGTCGTAATACTGGAATCATTTTCAGGGCTCAAATGAGTCGATAAATGGTTTTTATCCTCGCTTTCCCTTGCATGTGAAAATGGTTTTCTGGCTCTGGTGAGTCGTAATCTAAAATGGCTTTTAAATTGTTTTATTGGCTTGAAAGGGAGTCGAAAACTGTACTAGGATTCTCTTAATCCAACAAGAAAAATGATGAGCTTTGAGGATAAAAATTTCAACATCGTACTAGGATTTAAGTATTTATTATCCAATCTCAAGTCTTAATCCTCCATATATAGATATTTCCACACCAAGAGACCCTAATTTCCCAATCGTGTTCATTCTCCATGAATTCAATAAAACCCTATCACCTACCATGGGAATTATATGCACCAAGTCGCAATTCTTGCAAACTAGTCCTGAATTAAATTTTCAATTTATAATTTGTTAAGTAACATGGGTCAAGCCTTTTTATTACTAGTTTCATAATCCAACTTATTACTCAAGTGTCAAGAATTAAATCAATTGCATCTAAGTTAACTAGGATTTAAGGAATCAACCAAATCTTGATTTAAATCATGACTCCAACTCTAAAATCCATGCTTCATTTAATAGTACCATCACAATCACTATTCTTATGTTCCACTTCTAGCATATTAGACATTTATCATAAATTTTAACCTAGCATTCTACCGACTAACTGGAGGGTTGCTCAGTTACTTAAATCTTTAAGGTATCATGGGATTAATACTAAAAATCAACACAAATTCAAGAAAACCACTGTAATTAGTCAGAATCCCACCTCGAATAGTTTCAATGCCTCAAGATTTCATCAAGAATGCCTCCCTAGAGTCTCGGCCAGTTTGAACTTTTTGCTTCAGGGGTTTCGGCCAGTTTGAGTTTTTGCCTCTTGATGCTTCAAAAACATTCCCCTTTGCCATGCGTCTTTCAATCCTCCTTTTAACGTCTCCAACTTTCGCCAAACCCTAGCTTCGGCTATCTTCGAATCCGGCTCCTTGGGCTTCAAATTAATCCTTGTATAGCCTCCGATATGATGTTTAACCTCCTCATTTTGAGAGATCAGAAGAAATTTGATCCATTTTCGAAGCTTGAAGCTTCATCCATGGCAGAGATGAGAGAGAAAAAGAACACGAAGAAGAACAGGGGCGACGTATCTTGGTGGTGGAGCTGAAGTGTGGTCGCCAAAGGGGATGGATGGGGATGGCGGCGCCGGCGGTCGCAAAGATGGCTGGTGCTGGTGCTGACGTCGTCGCTGGCTGGCGTGAAGAAACTCGGTGACCGGGGAAGGCGACCTTCGGGTCTCTCTTATAATATCGATCTCTCTTTCTCGAAGGCTCCCTCTCTCGATCTTCTTTCTCTCTCAATCTCTCTTATGCTTCTCCAGAAGCATCTTAACTTCGGCTGAGATGAAACTTCTATTATTTATTTATTTTTTAAAATTTTTTTATTTGTTTTTATTTTTTTTACTTAAGCTTTGTTTGCTCCGATAATTTATAATAGTAGTATTCCCAACCATTAATAAATCCTTTGACCCAATTTTAATTTAATTGACCTTACTTGATTTAATCATAATTAATTCTTCCGGTAATTCATTTAACTCAAATTTCTTAACCCAAATAAAATAAACATACTAAATTATGATTCGAAACCGCTTCCGATAATTTAATTACGTCACAATAAATAACCAAAAATAAAAATGTACCGGGTTCCTACATCCTTCCCCACTTGGGAAATTTCGTTCCCGAAATTCATCACTAGTTCTCGAAATGAATAAGGCTATCTGTTAATGACTTGCAAATTCCATTCTAGAATCATTATTATATTTTAGCATACCACCTATGGTTAACTCTTATCCGCAAAATTTGATCACCCATTATACTTTAGTTCCCAAGCTTAAACCTCCTTCATACTTATTCAAGACTCTTGATTTCCTTATATCCCACATAACGCGCTCCGTACGACTATAAGATTGCCCCAAAGATCACTCTTTTATTGACAGAGAATTTCATTCATTTGGATCAATAATCCCTTTGTATTTCTCACAAATCTGTTGCATACTTATGTTCATATTTAGAAACAATGCCCTTTTGAGGCGAACACGACCAGGAAGGTTAGCATCAAATTCAAAATTTTCATGCACTTTTGCCGTCTATTAAACTCGACCAAGAACTCAATAATGTCCTTAGCATTTTCTCGATAATACTTTCTCCTACAATCATAATCATTCAAATACAACATTACCCGACGATCAGAAAGGTCATTCTTATAATTCGTTGTGCGAATCATTGTCATCTTCATCATCTCTTGTGACGAATTACTACTTGAAGAAGAATCAGGAACTGTCCTTACATGTCAAATTTAATATAATAATTTCAACCAACACACCAATTGGTTCCTAACAAGAAAGAAACTTCTAACTTCTTGCTTAACCCTATACTTAAATTGAATAATTGAATTGCTGCTTACTTTCCTGATAACGCCATCATAACAATATCCCGAACGATGCCTATTAAATAAAGTTCCAGGTTCTACCAACTTTCTAAATAAATGAACAATTTCTTTTTTGGTAAAGATAGAATAAGTCATCCCTAGATAGAAACTCAAAATTGTTATAACATTAGCATGTCACCAACTAACCATTACCGAAGGTAACAAATATCGTGACAAATTCTATTATATCTACAAACAAGCAACTCTTAACATTCCACTAAAGCAACCGTTAAACACTGTATCGCACTTCTATAGCTTATCATAATACGACATCACCGAGGGTCTTACTATAGTCTTAAGAATATAACTTCCATAGACCTCGTACAATTCAATCTAGACTTTTCTTTCCAAAGGTCACTACATTCCTCCCTCTAAAAATCAGTTTCTAACATCATATGAACATTTTAATCATAAGTTACTCGATCCCTTCAAGTTTACTTTCTCTCCTTACCATATCATTAATCTTCTCTTGGGTTAAAGATATCATAACCGCTTCCATACTTATAACCAAATATGAACAATCTTTATATCTACAAAAGACATCCTCATGAGACCAACAACACCCTTCGAGGGCTTCTCAAGTCTGGCATACTTTTCACTAATCAAGATCACATTTACAATAGTTGTGGTATTACATAAAGAAAGTGAACATTCCCTACATTTCGGTTTCACCCCAGAGCATACCTATGTCCGGACTAACAACATCTTCTCAGCACCACCTTGGAACTATAGAAATAATAATCCAAACAACAAATCTTTACTCTAAATGAAATTTCTAAAAGACCCATAGTTATCATCTCACACTCATCCCAGGGCATCCATAACAAAACAAATCAGTTGCAAACCCATGCAAGCACGCAATTCATGCCGTGTAGTGGTGCCTATAATCATCAAATAATTCACACAAAGACTATTATTACCCACAACTCATAGGTATTCGAATCTAATGCTCTGATACCATTCTGTCACGCCCCAACCCCCGGGTCACGTGAACTCCACTTGATAACCTAACTTCACGGAATAACCAAGGAAACTCGATTTATGGTAAGAACCTCCTTTAAAGAAAAGAAATTCCATTTCAAAACTTCAAAAATATTCTAAGTATATTTCTTAAAAATTTCAGTAGAGTCTCTCCTATTTTTCGGACTATCCCAAATTTACCTGTCAAACTTAAGTCACAATATATACACTCAGGCACCACCTGGATCTCCATATCCAACCACAATTAAAACTATTTACCAGCTATACAGGATTAAACTACATAATAACTAACAAGCATCATTCCATTACTATTGCATCCATTCCCATGAACATTAAATCATACATTCATCTCTCTGCCTTCGTATACTAATTACATTGGTCCAATACGATCTCCTTATTTCCATGAAATTTTCCAATACAATTCTTTGAAGCAAATACATGAGATTTAAACATATATATATATATGATTACATCTATAAATTAAAATAATAAAATTTACTCCTTTCTTCCAATGCATTCTTCAAGATCCCAACCTTTGCTTACTCTTTTTATATTAAAACCTGAAAAAAAATTGGATACATACAACCTGAGCCGAATCTCGTAGGATTGACTAATAACAGTGCAATACATGATTTGTGAGGTGGGATTGATATGCTATAATGCATTCTTAATCAAGTCATGTTTATAACCCTTTTTTTTTTGTTCGTCACCTCTTCATTCTTTATTTACTTAATCTTTACTCTTTCTTATTAAATCGTTCATCATATTTTCATTATTTCCACCATTGATTGAAGTTCTACACTCACCCAATATGAATATTGATTTATTCTCTTATTTCTCCCATTCGTCTTGCATTCTTTTAAATTATCTTTGTTTCCGTTTCATTTCCATTCTCTTTGGTTCGTCTTCCAACATTTAGACTTAAATCTTTATAAATACTTTTTACTTCTCTTTCTATTTCCTCATTCTTATTAGGCTCATTACTCAATCTTTTTCAATCATTGGCTGTCACGCCCTAACATCAGGGTCACGCGAAAGCCCATCCAAAAGACAGTTTGAAAAAATAAGATTTGCAGTTGGAAGGCCTTCAACTGTAAAAGATATATCATTTGGATAAAAAATCCCACAGTTCAATTCTCATAAACTGAAAACATGCATTTCATACATGAATAAGCATATCGCCTAAATGTGTACAAAACCAGCCATCACAGGTGTTACATGTAAAAGTACATGTCCAGAACAGGAAACTACTACTAGTCTTCCGCCACCACAAGAATCTTGGTCAACTCCTCATGCTCACCTAAAAAAGTTTTTACAGTAAAATCCTACACCGTGAGCCGAAGCCCAATAGAATACAGACAGTAAAGCTGTAAAGCAGGCTATGCAATTACACACACGGGTTCAACCACTGGAGCCAGAAAGGATTTCCTTCCAAAATCACAAGTTTTGCATCAGGCTACCACGAGTCTCAAAAAGGTTTTATCTCATAAAACTCCATGTTTTCCATCCTTCAAACTATGCGTATTATCCTATCAGATATCATGCCACAGTTAAGGAAAAGCTGTAAATAAACAGTATGCTCAACTCGGGTCGCACAGCTGAGGAGAAAAGATGTAAATGTAATCCTATGTACCGACTCTGCCACACAGACAAAGGTAATAAATATATACTCCTGCTCATTACCCTAGTCCTAAACCACTGAAGGCCTGCTAGGTAACGAAAAGTTCTATACGGAGTTACAATAACAACACCATTCACAGAGGCAATCGACTTCTTTACGGATTTTCATGACCGACGGGAAAGCACCCAAACCACGCACTTGCTTCTTTACGGATTGCCACGACCGATGGACGAAGCGTAACCAAACCACGTTAACGAGGATTAACCCGAGGGACCGTACCGAACCCACTCTGCGCACGTTGTTAGACTTACACCAAGGAGCAATAGAAACCCAACTCAAATCACACACTGTCACGGTACATCTATGGATAACATTTAAAAATCCACCGTAGCTCAACTACAAGACCCACAAAACATATATACAACACATGTATAAAATGATCCAATCCATCAACCATCGAGATCAACAACCATTTCTAACAAAATGTTTGGAAGGTGAGACTCAACCCCGAGGGTTAGTTCCAAACCTTCAAAAACACATTTTTCACCATTTTCACAAAGCACCTCGTTTTCAAACCTCCTTTTGAAAACTATGGATACCACGTACCCAAGACAAGTATACAACCAAGAAAAAGCGTAAAAACCCACTTTTACCCAAAAATCAAGGTTTACACATGAAAATCACATTTGATGTATTTTTTACTCGGTGAAAACACATATAATCACATATATCACCCTTATATAGTAGTAGGGTCTAGAATCCTACCTCGGAGAGTCAAGAACTCGACGTCTCAAAACTGAACAGTGTCAGAGTGAGAATTTGTCCGGATGGGTGCGAAGCCCACATTGCCAACAACAAGGATTTGCTATCCAACCGCGAAAAACTAAGCCCCGGGCAACCTGAAAGCTAGAGAGAAGGTAGAGAAAAGGTGGAGAGAAAGAGATTTGGTTGAAAAAGATATTTTTGGTCCAAAAACCAAGGCTGCCAGGCATTAAAGAAATTTACACCCAGAACCCACCGCTCGAGCACCCAAGCACCGCTCGAGTGCCCAAGCACCGCTCGAGCGGACCCCTTGTCGACATACACTCTGCCACACCACCACTCGAGCGGACCCTTCTCGGACCAACACTCTGCCACCAGCCCGCTCGAGCGAGCTCCCCACCGCTCGAGCAGTTGTCGCTGAGAGAGAAAATTGAAAAAGGCAACCAAAATCGAACCCCCGCATGCTCAACACGTATAGCACCTATACAAAACATGCTGTTCTACAATTTTAAAGCATAAACCATGCATTGATGCTATTCATATACTGAAAGAAACACATCAGATATATAAATAACCTAAAAGATAAGGGTTTAGGGTCTCACAACTCTCCCCCCTTAATGAATTTCGCCCCCAAAATTCACAACAAGGTCACGAGGTAAACAGGTCTGGATACCTAGCACGCATCCCAGACTCAAGCTCCCATATCGCTTCCTCAACCCCATGATGAAGCCAGAGGACCTTGACATGAGCAATTGTTCTGCCCCGCAACACCTGCTCCTTTGCATCAAGAATCTGCACTGGACGTTCCTCATAGGTGACATCCTCATCAACCCGTAGCTCAGTCCAATCTAACACATGCAAAGGATCAGGCTCATACCTCCGAAGCATAGAAACGTGGAACACATTGTGCATTGATGCTAACTGAGGTTGCAACGCCAAACGGTAAGCAGCCTCTCCAACCCTATCAAGAATCTTAGAAGGTCCAATGAAACGCGGTGATAGCTTCCCGCTACAACCAAATCTCACCAAACCTCTACGTGGCGAGACCTTCAAAAACACGTGATCCCCCACTACAAACTCCAAAGGTTGCCTCCTCTGATCTCCATAACTCTTCTGGCAGCTCTGCGCTGTAGCAAGGCGCCGGCGAATCACCGTAACCTTCTCCGTCGTCTCCCGTACCATGTCAGGTCCCAAGACTATGGTCTCTCCCACATATGTCTAACATACGGGCGATCTACATGGTCTACCATACAAAGCCTCATACGGTGCCATCCCAATACTGGAATGATAGCTATTTTTGTATGCAAACTCTGCCAAAGGTAGATGATCCTCCCAAGAACCTCTAAAGTCAAGGACATATGCCCTCAGCATATCCTCCATAATCTGTATAGTCCTCTCTGACTGGTCATCCATCTGGGGGTGAAAGCCAGTACTAAACATCAAGTTCGTTCCCAAGGCCTCCTGCAGACTCTACCAAAAATGTGATGTGAAGTACGGGTCTCTGTCTGAAACAATGGACACTGGCACTCCATGCTATCGAATTATCTCTCTGACATACAAGCGACTCAGTCTATCCACCGAATCCTTCACGTGGTTGGGGAGAAAGTGTGCAGACTTCGTCAACCTATCAACCACAACCCATACGGTGTCGTGTCCTCTAGGTGATCGAGGAAGTCCCGACACAAAGTTCAACGTGACATGCTCCCACTTTCACTCTGATATAGGCAAGGACTGTAGCAATCTTGTCGGCCTCTGATTCTCTGCCTTCACCTTCTGTTAGGTAAGGCACCGAGAAACAAAATGGATTACATCTCTCTTCATACCTGTCCAACAGAATTGACGACGTAGGTCATGGTACATCTTCATGCCTCTAGGATCCACGGCAAGACGAGAATGATGACACTTATGTAATAACTCTACTCGGTATGACTCTGGCACAAACAACCAGCCTGCCAACCTCAGACTCTGATTAGAACCCACAATCCATCCTGCTGTATCCTCACCACTAGCAACGCGGTCTCGTATCATCTGAGCCTCCTGATACATTTGCTGAACCTCTAGCACACGTGCTATCAACGCTGGTCAAGTAACTATAGAAAACAAGGTGGCACCTGTCGCGATCTCCCTGAGGCACAAATCAAACTCACTAATCTCTCTAAGCATATTCCACTCGCGTATAGCCACAGAAACTAATGACCCATAAGACCTCCTACTGAGAGCGTCAGCCACAACATTGGCCTTCCCTAGATGATACTGTAAGTTAAAATCATAATCCTCCAATAACTCCATCCATCATCGCTGGCACACGTTCAGGTCCTTCTACGAAAACAAGTATTTCAAGCTCTTGTGATCGGAGAAAACCTCGAAGTGCTCACCATAAAGATAGTAACGCCATGTCTTTAAGGCGAAGACCACGGCTACCAACTCTAAATCATGTGTAGCATAGTTCCTCTCATGCGTCTTCAACTACCGAGAACCATAGGCTACAACCTTCCCTCTCTGCATCAAAACATATCCAAGACCGTCATGTGATGCATCACAGTATACAGTATACCCCAAGCCTCGCTCTGGGATAATTAGCACTGGCGCGCTAGTCAACCGCGTCTTCAGCTCCTGGAATGCTAACTCATAGGACTCACTCCAAGTAAACCCAACTCCCTTCCGCGTCAGACGCATCATTGGTGCAGCAAGTTTTGCAAAATCCTTCATGAATCACCGATAGTAGCCTGCCAAACCCAGAAAACTACGAATCTCAAAGACACTCTTCGATCTCTCCCAACCGGTCACAGCATCTGTCTTCGACGTATCCACTGCTACTCTGTCTGTCGACACTACGTGTCCCAAAAACCTCACCTCAGACATCCAGAACTCACACTTCTCGAACTTCGCATACAAACGATGTTCTCTCAGAAGCTGCAGAACGATACGCATATGATCCTCATGTGCCTCCCTAGTGGGTGAATATATCATAATATCATCCACAAATATCACTACAAAACTGTCCAAGTAAGGATGAAAAATCCAGTTCATCACACCCATAAACGTAGCTGGTGCGTTCGTCAGATCGAATGGCATAACCAGAAACTCGTAGTGACCATAGCGAGTCCGGAAGACAGTCTTCGCTATGTCCTCATCCCTGATCCTCAATTGGTGATATCCTGATCTCAAGTCAATCTTTGAGAAGCAGCTTGACCCCTTCAGCTGATCAAACAAATCATCTATCCTCAACATCGGATACTTGTTCTTCACTGTTACCTAATTCAGCTTCCAATAGTCGATACACAAACACAAAGAACCATCCTTCTTCTTCGTAAAAAGAGCAGGAGCTCCTCACGGCGAAGTACTCAGGCGTATAAACCCCCTATCAAGTAACTCCTGCAACTACACCTTGAGTTCACGCAACTCAACTGGTGCAAAGTGATAAGACGGCATGGATATGGGAGCAGCACTGGGAACTAGATCAATAGAGAACTCTACCTCACGGCTCGGTGGCAACTCGAACAAATCATCAGGAAAGACATCAGGATAGTCGCACACCACCGGAGGTAACTCTCCTCGAACCCCAACCTCCTCATCCAATATGAGGGCTGAAAAGAGGAAACCCAAGTTGCCCTGGTTCTGCACAGAACTGGGTGTAGACATTAAACTCTCATCGCGCCCACAAAGAAAAAATAATCTCCCGTCGGTGTACAGATCGTTACCCTCCGTCGTTCGCAATTGATGAAGGCACGATAGGTGGTCAGGCAATCCATCCCTAGGATGACATCAAATGCGGTCATGTCTAGAATAACATAGTCAAACTCTAAACAACGACCGGCGACCTCCAACACGCAGGACATACAGACAAGACTCAATGTCACACTCCCATTGACTGAAGTCTCTACACACAAGGTACTACCCAACCAGTCCATTTGCAACCCCAATGCAGATGTGAAAGAAGAAGATACAAATGAATGTGATGCTCCAGTGTCAATAAGAACACTAGCCCATGATCTGAAGACTAGAAGAGTACCTCTGATCATGGAGGTGGTAGCAGCAGCATCGGGTACGACCGGTGCTCTAGAAGAACTGGGCTCTACAAGAACATAAGCTCTGGCCGGTCCATTGTGGCCCTGAACTGTAGACTGCCGGCCCGACTGTACTGAAGCTCCTCCCTCTGCAAATTGGGACATATGAGCTCTAGGCTGTGAATACATCTGTCTCCCCTGGCCTGATGGGATAGTTGGTGCACTTGTTGTGCTCTGAATGCTCCCTCCTCATGGACAGTTCCTCCGGATATGCCCAGACTACCCACACTCAAAACAGACCGGTGGCCCTCCCCCGGGTGCCTGCAACTGCAACTGAGCTTGAACAGGCGCTGCACTCCGACACTCTGCTACACGATGTCCTGGCCGCTGGCATCTATAACAAACACACTCCCTCTGATCTGACCATCCCATTGAGGCTACGGGATGCGTGGATGTCGAAGACTGTGGCTGATAAGACCCCACCGGATAAGAACTCAGACCAGATGTCCGCTGATGCTTGTCCCTGCGTCCCCGGGATTGTGCACGTCCCCAGTCCTACTGAGCCCGACTGACTCTATCTCTGTGTGTCTCATTCAAAGTATCTTCCACCTTCATGGCGATCTTCACTAACTCTGTAAAACCTACAGCGTGAGTGCTGCTACTTTGTCCCGAATAGCGGGCCTCAAACCCCTCTCAAACCGCTTCACACGGAACTCATCAGTAGGCACGATCTCGTGTGCAAACCTGGATAGGCTAGTAAACTCAGCCTCATACTCCACAACAGTCATCGTCCCCTATGTCAGAAAGAGGAAATCCTCTCTGTAGAGATCCCTCAACGTCGCTGGAAAGTATTTCTCCAGAAATATCTTCGTGAATGCATCCCAGGTGCCTCCCACTGTGGTCTTGGCAAACTTCCACCACATATGAGCACTTCCCCTCAACTGGAAAGCAGCAAATGAAACCCACAGATCATCTCCTCTATCTGTAGAGTATCAAGGATCCTGGTAACCAGTTCCATCCATTCAGTGGCCACTGTGGGGTTGGGATCCCCAAAAAAGGTAGGAGAGTCCATACGGCGAAACTCACACATCGCGACCGTCGCCCTCGGCTTAGGTATGGTCTCTCTCCCTCTAGAGGCCTCAGCCAGTTGCCAGATGGAGCCGACCATCTCACACAACAAATCTCTGTCAACAGGTCCTTAGGGTGCATTAGCATCCCCAATATCTGGGAATGGAACGTCTCTTCGGCCAGAACCACAGCCACGGCCTGGACCTTGGCCTCGTCCTCCCCACGTGGACATAACTCTATACGAAAGCAACGTAACAGGATAAGCATCCATACAATGTGAGACCCTGACCCATTTTCTTTTTTGGTATTTTCGGATGCACGTTACGTGTTTTTATTTGAGCATGTTTTTATTGCTTTTGATGCATGATTGGGCTTAGATATGAATGCGGGGTAGGTTCCCAAGGCTGTGGGCCGTTGTGGTGCGAATTTTAAAAATTTACAAAAAAAGATATTTTGGAGACCTATAAATATCTGGAGTTAGATATTTTCAAAAGACATTTTTCAAAACTTAACTCCTTAGTTTCCCGTTTTCTCTCCACCTTCTCTTTAAGTTTTCGAGGGCCCGGGGCTTAGTTTTCAGCGATCCAACAGTGGATCCTTGCTTTTGGCACCGTCTGCTACGCAACCATTCAGTTAGAATTTTATTCTAGCGAAGTTCGATTTTGCACGTGGTTCGAGACGTCAAGTTTTTAACTCACTGAGGTAGGATTCTAGACTTGTATGTTTTATAAGGGTGCTACGTGTAATTAAGTGTATTTTTACCGGTCAGATTGTTGTAGATCTGACTTTGCATAAAAATAGGTTTTGGATTTAAAAATTTGTTTTTCATCGTTTTCGGTGGATGGAATTGAGTTGTGACGGTTTCTTTTGAAGCCTTATAGTAGTCTAGGACTAGGGTATGCATGTGGATATCATATTTAGTGTTTAAAGGCTTTGTTTTAGGGTTTATACATGTTCTGGAGCTGAAAAACCTGTTCTATTTTCTGAAAAATCAAGACTATTGTGTGACGGATTGATCGGTCTTTTGACCGATCGATCGGTCTGGGCGATTGCAGCAAAAAATTACATTTTTCAAATCGATGTATCTCCCTCATCCAAACTCGGACTGGGGTCGTTCTTGTGCTCAAATTGAAGCCTCGGAAGTCTTTTTTCCAATGACACCACACTCATTTCAAAATTCTTTTTGTAGAAAAGTTATGATCAAAAGCGTGAAGGTATATCAAGTTTTCTCAAACTTTTTTCCCCCGTTTTTGGACAAATGTTTGGGAAAAGGCTATTTTTCATCCTTGTGAGCCCTTTGACCAAGTTTCTTATTTCTTAGGGTGTCGGGGTTTGTGTTGGACGTGTGTGGGTGTCGTGGGCTTGTGTGGGTCGTTCTTTGGTCGAGTTAGGGCCTTGTCGTGTGTGGGTGTCGTGGGCTTGTGGTTGGATTTTGGTTTTCGATTGGCGTCCTATGGTATTTAATTGATTAATTTATGGGAATTAGTCGATTAAAATACCTGTGGATTCTTTTTGGGGTTCGGTTTGTTGTGTTGTGGTTTTGGGGGTCGTGTGGTGACCTTAGGTGTTCATGTTGATGCCATCCTCGGGGATGATGAGTTGGTGAGATGTGGGTGTTTGTTATGCGTTGAGTGTTTGGGCTCGTGGTTCCCTTTGGAAAAGGGTCTTGGGTTGTGAAGCCATGAGGCTTTTGGGTTTTAGTTGGCCTTCGGGCTAGGTTTGGTTGTTATATATGGCTATGTGCTTTTATAAAGGGCTTATGCATGTTATAACTGTAGTTTATTCATGCATGAATTATGTAATGTGATTTACATGGCTTTCGATGGCGTTATGTGTAACGTGGTTTATGCTTTAAAACCCAGAGTTTTATTAGGCATAGATGTGATCGATCTGTGGGGCACATGTATATGGTGTTTGTGGTAGGTTGTATGCATTTAAATCCTGATTAGGTTATGCATAGGTGTTTTCGGTGTTGTCCCGTTGTTTTCGGTGTTACCCCGTAACGTACAGTTTTATCCTGTGATATGCGGTTTTATCCCGTGGTGTACGGTCTTATCCCGCGGTATGCGATCTTATCCCATGGTTTACTATTTTATCTCGTGGTATAATCCGTGGTCGGCGGTTCCATCTCGTAGCTTCTGGTAAAGTATGCAGTTTTATCCCGTGGTTTGGTTTGCAGTTTTACCCCGTCGTTGGTCTATGGTTTTATCCCATAGTATACGGTTTTATCCCGGGAATATATGTTTATGTACAGATCTTTATATCAGTGTTAGGACTGTAGGTGCGGCGTGTGAGGGCCGATTGCATGTATCGTGGATTGCATGTATTGCATTATGGGACGGATAGACCAGTTTTCAAATTATTTTTAAGAGTCGTGTGAATCGCGATCTAAAAACCCTTTTTCAACTGTTTTCTCGACTCTTGTGTGCGAGTCAAAATATGGTTTGTATCCTCGCTTTCCATTGCATGTGAAAACTGTTTTCAAGGCTTGAAAGAGAGTCAAAAACTACCCTTCGATTTTCTTAGCATGTTTTGTTTATACTACATGCTAGTCTAGTTTCTGCTGAGCCTTGGCTCACGACGTGGGATTTGATTTTCTTCAGGTACCGATCGCGTAGGGTGATCTGGGTTGCTGAGGAGGCGAAAGAACTGTAGTCTTCCTTTTGTCTTTTGTTACATGTATTCTTATTACAGGTTTTTTGGCGTTGGGGCCGTGTAGTACAAGCTTCTGGCGTTAGAGCCTTATGTTTTGTTAGCCGTTGGGCGTTTATATATACAATGCATTCATGGTTTCATTTGAGAGTGTATTCTCGGGTTGGGTTGTTATTGGTTGTTGTTGGGTGTTTCACATGGCCCGGAGTTTGGGGCGTGACAACTTGGTATCAGTGTTCTGAGTTTGAATACCTATAAGCTGTGGGAAGAGGGTGCGTTCCCGTGTGAGGTTGATTACGTGTGCTTGACTGTATGTGTTTAGATGCTTGATAGCATGAATGTGTTAACATGTTAGCTATATGAAAGATGTGTATCTGTGAGCATGGGGGTTGAACTGTGGTATTGATTAGTCCTACCTTTGGATGTTTGGATTAACAAACTTGGGAGCTAAGTTAGAAACGCGTTTAGCTAACGTGATTTCTAGCAAGGAATCTGAGTAGGTTATCCAAATTGGTGCGTCATTCTTGTTGGTTCTCCTCGGTATGTGGGGTTTATTTAGCATGAACCTACGTGGCTATGTGTTACCATGTTTATATGCTTAATGTTTATGTTCATGCTGTGTGCTGTATCTTATATGATGTTTTCTTTCATATGACGCGATTTCGGCGAGGAGAGGGCGAGGTCGTGGTCGAGGTCATGGCTGTGCTATTGGCCAAGGGGATGTTCCTATCCCTGATGCTAGGGATACAAATGCTCCCCAAGGACCTGTTGACATGGTAGAGTTGGTGCGTGCGCTGGTGGGTTCCATCGGCCAGTTGGTTGAGACTGTTAGAGGTGAGGCCGTTAGGGAGAGGGTGCCTGAGGCGAGGGATACTGTGGCGATGCGGGAGTTTAGACGCATGGATCCGCCTACCTTTGTCGGAGATCCTTATCCTATTGTGGCGACAGAGTGGTTGGAGTTGACGACACGGATCCTTGACACCCTGCAGATTGTGGAGGATGAGTTGCAGGTTTCTTTTGCCTCCTTTCAGCTGAGGGGTGCTGCTCATGCTTGGTGAAAATATGCTAGGACTATTGCAGGAGTTACTTGGGCAGCTTTTACAGGAGTATTTCTGGAGAAATACTTCCCAGCTTCGCAGAGGGATTTGTATAGGGAGGAGTTCTATACTATTACCCAGGGGGCCATGGACATCATACAGTATGAGGCCAGGTTTACGAGTTTGTCCCGGTTTGCACCGGAGCTGCTGAGCACAGATGAGTTACGTTCCATGAGGTTTGAGCGGGGCTTGAGGCCGGCGATCCAGGAGCGTGTGGTTGCATTGGGACTTCTTGTGTTCACAGAGCTGGTAGATGCAGCAGCGCAGGTGGAGAACACTATGACTGAGATCCGAGCTTTTAGGAAGGCCAGGATACCGCAGGGTGGAGCAGAGGCGCAGATAGCTAGGCGTTCCAGCAAGAGGCAGAGGTCTTCTGGTCCTAGTTTTCATCCACCTGGATCACAGTAGTTCTCTACACCATCACCATCAGTGGCTTTGTCAGGGAGGCCAGAGCAGACGGAGGTTAGATGTTTCTGATGTGGACAGCCAGGGCATCATGTACCAGATTGCCCGTAGCCGAGGCAGTCTTGGGACACACAGTTGAGGCAGGCTTAGAGTTTCATACAGGATTAGTCGCAGGGGATGCAGTTGCCAATTTGTTACAGATGTGGTCAGACTAGACACATCTGTAGGACTTGTCCGTAGAGGGGGGATGCGCTAAGCATGGCTGGTACGCCAGAGGGTTCGTATGTGCGGGACCGACAGCAGCATCCAGCAGTTCAGACTTCTCAAGTGACGACAGGTGGGGGTGCTTCAGTTAAGTCGGTACGACAGCCGATCATGCCGGGTGGCAGACAGGATAGGGTGGGATTGCCCCGAGTGTATTCACTTGTAGCTCCTGGTTCTTTGAGGGCACCGGCCACGCGTGGTGATGTAGATGCAGATCTTTCTCCACTGCATTGAGGTACTTTTCTGAGTATACAGGTGTTGGGCCAATTCCTTGTTGCATCTGTTTGGCAGCTGATGATGAGTTCCGTGGGTGGTGAGCTGTGTTGAGGCAGTGGTTGCTGGAGAGGTGCAGTTGAGGTGAGTTGTAGATCCCGTGTCTCTAAGATAGTTAGCCGTTGTCTAGGATGCCTAACCTTGTTCGACTATATCATAGGAATGGTTTAGCAGACCATCTCGTGTGCCATGTTGATTGCGATCAACGGTTTGTTTTCTGTTGACCTTGAGTTGAATTTCGGGGGCGAAATTCCTTTAAGGGGGGTAGAGTTGTAAGACCTTGACCCATTTTCTTTTTTGGCGTTGTTGGACAC
This sequence comes from Heliamphora ciliata, assembly GCA_032360265.1. NCBI lineage: Eukaryota > Viridiplantae > Streptophyta > Magnoliopsida > Ericales > Sarraceniaceae > Heliamphora > Heliamphora ciliata. The sequence continues at coordinate 19,174 of JAUMHN010154876.1, forward strand.
GTGTTACGTGTTTTTGTTTGAGCATGCTTTTATTGCTTTTGATGCATGATCAGGCTTAGATATGCAAGTGGGGTAGGTTCTCGGTGCTGTGGGCCGTTGTGCGGCGAATTTTAAAAATTTTCAAAAAAAGATATTTTGGAGACCTATAAATATCTGGAGTTAGATATTTTCAAAAGATATTTTTCATAACTTAACTCCTAAGTTTTCCATTTTCTCTCCACCTTCTCTCTAAGTTCTCGGGGGCCCGGAGCTCGATTTTTAGCGATCCAACAATAGATCCTTGCTTTTAGCACGGTGGGCTACGCAACCATCCAGTTAGAATTTTATTTCGGCGAAGCTCAATTTTGCACGTGGTTCAAGACGTCGAGTTTTTAACTCACCGAGGTAAAATTCTAGACTTGTATGTTTTATAAGGGTGCTACGTGTAATCGGGTGTATTTTTATCGTTCGAATTGTTGTAGATCTGACTTTACATAAAAAGAGGTTTTTGGGTTTAAAATTTTGTTTTTCATCGTTTTCGGTGGATGAAATTGAGTTGAGATGGTTTCTTTTGAAGCCTTATGGTAGTCTGGGGCTAGGGTATGCATGTGGATATCATATTTGGGGTTTAAAGGCTTTGTTTTAGGGTTTATACATGTTTTGGAGCTGAAAAACCTGTTCTGTTTTCTGAAAAATCGAGACTGTTGTGTGACGGATCGATTGGTCTTCTGACCGATCGATCGGTCTGGGTGACTACAGAAAAAAATTACATTTTTAAAATTGATGTATCCCCATCATCTGAACTCAGAATGGTGTCGGTCTTGTGCTCAAATTGAAGCCCCGGAAGTCTTCTTTCCAACGATACCTCTCTCATTTCAAAATTATATTTGTAGAAAAAGTTATAATCAAAAGAGTGAAGGTATGTCAAGTTTTCTAAAACGTTTTTCACCCATTTTTGGCCAAATGTTTGGGAAAAGGTTATTTTTGTTCATTGTGAGCCCTTTGACCAAGTTTCTTGTCTCTTAGAGTGTCGTGGGCTTGTGTTGGACGTGTGTGGGTGTCGTGGGCTTGTGTGGGTCCTTCTTTGGTCGAGTTAGGGCCTTGGGAGTTTGTTAGTGTTTTGTTGTTTGGTGGTTGGGTTTTGGTTTTCGATTGGTGTCCTATGGTATTCAATTGATTAATTTATGGGAATTAGTCAATTCAAATACCTGTAGATTCTTTTTGGGGTTCGGTTGGTTGTGTTGTGGTTTTGAGGGTCGTGTGGTGACCTCAGGTGTTCGTGTTGATGCCATCCTCGGGGATGATGAGTTGGTGAGATGTGGGTGTTTGTTATGCGTTGAGTGTTTGGGCTCGTGGTTCCCTTTGGAAAAGGGTCTTGGGTTGTGAAGTGGTGAGGCTTTTGGGTTTTAGTTGGCCTTCGGGCTAGGTTTGGTTGTTATATGTGGCTATGTGCTTTTATAAAAGGCTTATGCATGTTATAACTGTAGTTTATTCATGCATGGATTATGTAATGTGATTTACATGGCTTTCGATGGTGTTATGTGTAACTTGGTTTTTGCTATAAAATCCAGATTTTTATTAGGCGTAGATGTGATTGATCTGTGGGGCACATGTTTGTGGTGTTTGTGGTAGGTTGTATGCATTTAAATCTTGATTAGGTTATGCATAGGAGTTTTCAGTGTTATCCCATAGTTTTCGGTGTTATCCCGTAACGTATAGTTTTATCTTGTGATATGCGATTCTATCCTGTGGTGTGCGGTCTTATCCCGCGGTTTGCGGTCTTATCCCGTGGTTTACGATTTTATCCCGTGGTATAATCCGTGGTCGGCGATTCCATCCCGTGTCTTCCGGTAAAGTATGCGGTTTTATCCCGTGGTTTGGTTTGCGATTTTACCCCGTGGTTGGTCTATGGTTTTATCCCATAGTATACGATTTTATTTCGGAAATGTATGTTTATGTACGGATCTTTATCTCAGTGTTAGGACTGTAGTTGCGGCGTGTGAGGGCTGGTTGCATGTATTATGGATTGCATGGATTGCATTATGGGATGGATATACCAGTTTTCAAATTGTTTTTAAGAGTCGTGTGAATCGCGAACTAAAACCCTTTTTCAACTGTTTTCTCGACCCCTGTGTGCGAGTCAAAATATGGTTTGTATTATCGCTTTCCTTTGCATGTGAAAATTGTTTTCAAGGCTTGAAAGAGAGTCAAAAACTGTACTTCGATTTTCTTAGCATGTTTTGTTTATACTACATGCTAGTCTAGTTTTTACTGAGTCTCGGCTCACGACGTGGGATTTGATTTTCTTCACGTACCGATCGCGTAGGGTGATCTGGGTTGCTAAGGAAGTTGAAGATCTGTAGTCTTCCTTTTGTCTTTTGTTACATGTATGCTTATTACATGTTTTCCGTCGTTGGGGCCATGTAGTATAAGCTTCTAGCGTTGGAGCCTTATGTTTTGTTAGCTGTTGGGCGTTTATATATACAATGCATGCATAGTTTCATTTGAGAGTGTATTCTCGGGTTGGGTTATTGTTGGTTGTTGCTGGGTGTTTCACATGGCCCGAAGTTTGGGGCGTGACATACAACATGTTATTGCTAACGTAAAAGACAGATAAGCATGCTAACACAAAGCCACTTAATATCATGTCATCACATCTCACATACCGAGGAGAACCCACAAGAAAGACTCGTCCATCTGGATAACCCACTTAGATTCCTTGCTAGAAATCACGACCGCAAAACGCGTCTCTAACATGGCTCCCAAGTTTGTTAACCCAAACGCTCAAAGGCAAGACTAATCGATCCTAAGGTCCAACCTCCATACTCACGTATACATAACAAGCCATCATGCTGATGTTAGGAAAATGCTGTAACATAGACAATCAAGCACACATACATCCTCACAAGGTGATGTACCCACTTTCCCATGGCTCATAGACATTCGAACCCAGAGCTCTGATACCAAGTTGTCACGCCCCAATATCTGGGTCACGCGAAATCCCACCCAAAAGATAGTTTGAGAAAGTAAGATTTGCAGTTGGAAGGCCCTCAACTGTAAAAGATATATCATTTGGATAAAAAATCTCACAGTTCAATTCTCATAAACTGAAAATATGCATTTCATACATGAATAAGCATATCGCCTAATGACATACAAAACCAGCCATCACAAGCGTTACATGTAAAAGTACATGTCCAAAACAGGAAACTATTGCTAGTCTTCCGCCACCACAGGAATCTAGGTCAACTCCTCATGCTCACCTAAAAAGGTTTTATAGAAAAATCCCACACCGTGAGCCGAAGCACAATAGAATATAGACAGTAAAGCAATAAAGAAGGCTATGCAATTACACACACACAGGCCCAACCACAGGAGCCAAAAATGTTTTCCTTCCAAAATCACAAGTTTTGCATTAGGCTACCACAAGTCTCAAAAAGGTTTTATCTCATAAAACCCCAAGTTTTCCATCCTTCAAACTATGCATATCATCCTAACAGATATCATGCCACAGTTAAGGAAAAGCTGTAAATAAACAG
>JAUMHN010154984.1:0-22689 GCA_032360265.1 Heliamphora ciliata
AATATTTTTATGCGACTCAATTGATCCACGTGAATGCACACAAATTAATATGTTTCTACCACTTGGCATCCTATGGTCACCTAGAATGGTAGAAGTGGTTATGTTGAGTGTTAATTATGGTCACATTAAGTGGTAGAAACACACATATTCTTACACATTTGATTTACCACTTGGCATCCTATGGTCACATAGAGTAGTAGAAGTGGTCATATCCGGTGGTAAGTATGGTCAGATAAAGTAGTAGAAGTGGTAATCGCCTGTGGTCACTTTGAGTGGTAGAAACAACTTTAAGTTAATACATTGCTTCCAAAGATCATATGGAGTGGTAGAAGTGGTCACATATGGTCCAAATGAAACACTGTTGGCATGAAACCAATGAGTTACCACATGGCTTCCAAAGGTCACATTCAATGGTAGAAGTTGTCAGTTTAAGTGGTAGTAACACCAACGATCGAAGACCTAAAGCTTACCACATGGCATTCAAGTGTCACAATAAGTGAGAGAAATTGTCATGTTTAGTGGTAGAAGTGGTCACCTTTGGTGGTAGAAACACACTTGACCTATGACCAAAGTTTTACCACAAGACATTCAAGGGTTATATCTAATGGCAGAAGTTGTCATGTTTAGTGGTAGAAGTGGTCACTTAGAGTGGTAGAAACAACCATGACCTAAAACCTATGACTTACCACATGGCACCCAAAGGTCACGTTCCGTGGTAGATGTTGTTATGTTCTGTGGTAGAAGTGATCACATATGGTTGTAGAAACACACTTGACCTATGACCAAAGTTTTACCAAAAGGCTTCAAGGGTCATATCTAATGGTAGAAGTCCTCATGTTTGGTGGTAGAAGTGGTCACTTGGAGTGGTAGAAACAACCATGACCTAAAACCTATGACTTACCACATGGCTCCCAAAGGTCACATCCTGTGGTAGAAGTTGTCATGTTCCGTGGTTGAAATGATCACATATGGTTATAGAAACACACTTAACCTATGACCAAAGTTTTACCAAAAGGCTTCAAGGGTCATATCTAATGGTAGAAGTCCTCATGTTTGGTGGTAGAAGTGGTCACATATAGTAGTAAAAACACACTTAACCTATGACCAAACTTTTACCAAAAGGCATTCAAGGGTCATATCCAGTGGTAGAACTTCTAATGTTTGGTGGAAGAAGTGATCAAATCTAGTGGTAGAAACACACTTGACCAATGTTAAAAGTTTTACCACAAAGCATTCAAGGGTCATATCCACTTATAGAAGTCCTCATATTTAGTGGTCGAAGTGGCCAAATATGGTGGTAAAAACACACTTAACCAATGACTTAAGTCTTAGCACATGGCAAACAAGGGTCACATCTAGTGGTAGAAGTTGTTGTGTTCGATGTAAAAGTGGTCACTTGGAGTGGTAGAAACGCACTTGATCTAAAACATATGACTTACTACATGGCTCCCAATGGTCATATCAAGTGGTAGAAGTTGTCATACTAAGTGGCAAAAGTGGTCACATACGGTGGTAGAAACACGCTTGACCTATGACTAAAGTTTTACCACAAGGCATTCAAGGGTCATATCCAGTGGTAGAACTTCTCATCTTTGGGGCTGGAACTGGTCGCATACGGTGGTGGAAATTTATTTGACCTATGACGTAAGTTTTACCACATGGCATCCATGTATCATATTTTGTGGTAGAATTTGTCATACATTGTGGTAGAAGTGGTCACATTAGGTGGTAGAAATACACTTGACCTATGACCAAAGTTTTATTACATGGTATCCAAGGTTCACATCTAGAGGTAGAAATTTACATGTTTAGTGGTGGAAGTGGTCACATACGATGGTGGAAATACAATTGACCTATGACATAAGTTTTACCACATGGCATCCAAGTATCACATTTTGTGGTAGAATTTGTCATACATTGTGGTAGAAGTGGTCACATTAGGTGATAGAAACACACTTGACCTATGCCCATAGTGTTAGCACAAGGCATTCAAGGGTCATCTCTAGTGGTAGAACTTGTCATAAGTTGTGGTAGAAGTGGTGACATTAGGTGGTAGAAACACTCTTGACATAACTAAAACTTACCACAAGGCATCCAAGGATTATATCAAGTGGTAGAAGTTGTCATCCTTAGTGTAGAAGTGGTCACATACGGTGGTAGAAACACCCTTGACCTATTACCAAAGTTTTATCACATGGCATCCATGGGACACATCTAGTGGTAGAAATTAACATCTTTGGCCGTCGAAGTGGTGACATACGGTGGTGGAAATACACTTGACCTATGACAAGTTTTACCACTTGGCGTCCAAGTATCACATTTTGTGGTAGAATTTGTCATACATTGTGGTAGAAGTGGTCACATTAGGTGATAGAAACACACTTGACCTATGCCCATAGTGTTAGCACAAGGCATTCAAGGGTCATCTCTAGTGGTAGAATTTGTCATAAGTTGTGTAAGAAGTGGTGACATTAGGTGGTAGAAACACTCTTGACATAAGAACTAAAACTTAGCACAAGGCATCCAAGGATTATATCAAGTGATAGAAGTTGTCATCCTTAGTGGTAAAAGTGGCCACATACGATGGTAGATACACCCTTGACCTATTACCAAAGTTTTATCACATGGCATCCAAGGGACACACTAGTGGGTAGAAATTTACATCTTTGCTCGTCGAAGTGGTCACATACGGTGGTGGAAATGCACTTGACCTATGACAAGTTTTACCACATGGCATCCAAGTATCACATTTTGTGGTAAAATTTGACATAAATTGTGATAGAAGTGGTCACATTAGGTGGTAGAAATGCACTTGACCTATGACGTTAGGTTTACCACAAGGCATCCAAGTATCACATTTTGTGGTAGAATTTGTCATACATGGTGGTAGAAGTGGTCACATATGGTGGTAGAAACACACTTGATCTAAGACCAAAGTTTTACCACAAGGCATTCAAGGGTCATATCCAGTGGTAGGACTTCTCCAGTTTGGTGGAAGATGTATTCACAATTGGTATTAGAAACGCACTTGACATAAGACCTAAAACTCAGCACATGGCATCCAAGGATTATAGGTAGAAGTTGTCATCCTTAGTGGTAGAAGTGGTCACATACAGCCGTAGAAACACCCTTGACCTATTACCAAAGTTTTATCACATGGCATGCAAGGGACATATATAGTTGTAGAAGTTGTCATGTTGGGTGGTAGAAGTAGTCACATATGGTGGTAGAAATACACTTAACCTATGAACAAAGTTTTATTACATGGCATCCAAGGTTCACATCTAGTGGTTGAAATTTACATCTTTAGTGGTGGAAGTGGTCACATATGGTGGGGGAAATACACTTGACCTATCAAATAAGTTTTACCACATGGCTTCCAAGTATCACATTTTATGGTAGAATTTGTCATACATTGTGGTAGAAGTGGTCACATTAGGTGGTAGAAACACACATGACCTATGACCATAGTGTTAGCACAAGTCTACGATCTCTAGTGGTAGAACTTGTCATAAGTTGTGGTGGAAGTGGTGACATTAGGTGTTAGAAACACTCTTGACATAAGAACTAAAACTTAGCACAAGGCATCCAAGGGTCATCTCTTGTGGTAGAACCTGTTTAAGTAGTGGCAGAAGTGGTGACATTAGATGGTAGAAACACACTTTACATAAGAACTAAAACTTAGCACAAGGAATCCAAGGGTCATCTCTAGTGGTAGAACTTGCTTTAAGTAGTGGTGGAAGTCGTCATCTTTAGTGGTAGAAGTGTTCAGATACGGTGGTAGAAATACTCCTGACCTATGACATAAGTTTGACCACAAGGTATCCAAGTGTCACATCATGTGGTAGAAGTTGTCATACTTAGTTGTAGAAGTGGTCACATATGGTAGAATAAACACATTAGACATAATACCTAAAACTTAGAACTTTGCATCCAAGGGTCATATCCTGTGGTAGAACTTGTCATACTTTGTGGTAGAAGTGGTCACATTAGGTGGTAGAAATGCACTTGACCTATGACCAAAGTTTTATTATATGGCATCCGAGGTTCACACCTAGTGGTAGAAATTTTCATCTTTAGTGGTGGAAGTGGTCACATTCGGTGGTCGAAATACACTTGAACTATGACGTAAGTTTTACCACATGGCCTCCAAGTATCACATTTTGTGGTAGAATTTATCATACAAGTGAGTAGAAGTGGTCACATATGGTGGTAAAAACACACTTGACCTATGACCAAAATTTTATCATAAGTCATTCAAGGGTCATATCCAGTGGTAGAAATTCTCATGTTTAATGGAAGAAGTGGTCACATTTTTTTGGTAGAAACACATTTGACATAAGACCTAAAAATTAGCACATGGCATCTAAGGGTTATATCTATTGATAGAAGTTGTCATCTTTTGTGGTAGAAGTGGTCAGATACGGTGGTAGAAATACTTTTGACTTATGACATAAGTTTTACCACATGGCATCCAAGTGTCACATCAAGTGGTAGAAGGTATCATACTTAGTGGTAGAAGTGGTATATATGATGGTATAAACACGCTTGACATAAGATCTAAAACTTAGCACATAGCATCAAAGGGTATATCTAGTGGTAGAACTTGTCATATTTTGTGGTAGAAGGGGTCACATTAGGTGGTAGAAATACACTTGACCTATGCCTAAAGTTTTATCACATGGCATCTAAGGGTTACATCTAATGGTAGAAATTTACATCTTCGGTCGTGAAAGTGGTCACATACGGTGGTGGAAATACACTTGACACATGATATAAGTTTTACCACATAGCATCGTGGTAGAATTTGTCGTACATTGTGGTAGAAGTGGTCACATTAGGTTGTAGAAACACGCTTTATCTCTGACAAAAGTGTTAGCACATGGCATCCAAGGGTCATCTCTAGTGGTAGAACTTGTCATAAGTAGTGGTAGAAGTGGTCACATATTGTGGTAGAAACAACCTTGAAATAAGAACTAAAACTTTGCATAAGGCATCCAAGGGTCAACTCTAGTTGTAGAACTTGTCATAACTAGTAGTAGAAGTGGTCACATATGGTGGTTGAAACAATCATGACCTATGACCAAATTGGTAGCTCATGGCATACAATTGTCACATCTAGTGGTAGAAGTTGGCATCTTTAGTGGTAAAAGTGGTCTCATATTGTGGTAGAAATACACTTGACCTATGACATAAGTTTTACCACATGGCTTCCAAATGTCACATCTAGTGGTAGAAGTTATTATATTTAGTGGTAGAAGTGGTCACTTGGAGTGGTGGAAACAACATTGACCTACGACCTTATACATTCCACATGGCACCCAATGATCACATCCAGTGGTACAAATTGTCATGTTAGAAGGTAGAAGTTGTCACATATGGGGGTAGAAATACTCTTGACATATGGCCAAAGTTTTAGCAAATGGCATCTAAGCGTCATATATAGTGGTAGAACTTGTAATGCTGAGTGGTAGAAGTGGTCACATATTGTGGTAGAAATTCAGTTGACCTAGGACCAAAGTGTTTGCACATGGCATTCATGGGTCACATATAGTGGAAGAAGCTGTCATCTTAGGTGATAGAAGGTTCACATATGGGGGTAGAAATACACTTGACCTAGGACCAAAGTGTTTGCACATGGCATTCATGGGTCACATATAGTGGAAGAAGTTATCATGTTGAATGGTAGAAGTGGTCACATAAGGTGGTAGAAATATATTTTTGCTAAGAGCAAAGTGTTAGCAAATGGAATCCAAGGGTCATATCTAGTGGTAGAAGTTGTCATGTTTAGTGATAGAAGTGGTCACATAGGATGGTAGAAGTACACTTTACCTAGGATCAAAGTGTTAGCCCCATGGCATCCAAGGGTCACATATAGTGGTAGAAACTGTCATGTTGAGTGGTAGAAGTGATCATATTTGGGGGTAGAAATACACTTTACCTAGGAGGAAAGTATTAGCAAATGGAATGATATGGTCATATATAGTGGTAGAAATTGTTATCTTGAGTGGTAGAAGTGGTTATATATTGTGACAACTCGAAAATAATAATAATAATAATAATAATAATAATAATAACAATTAATATTTAAAGCGACTCGAAACAAAATTTCAGAGAGAACCTTATAATTAAATTTTAAACGGTAACTCAAAAACTTACATCAATTAAAATATCGGTAATTAAAAATAAAAATAAAAATATATTATATAATTAGAAAATTTTTGTGAGATTTCTGATTTCATAAGGAATTATAAAAATACAAAAGTTTTACCAAAAAAAAAAAAAATTTTGCAGTGGAATTTATACTGACTCATGCCACTTGTCAGATACCGTACATGCAAAAACACACCTAATATACACTTGTCAACCGCTGTACATGCAAAAAGACAGCTGCCTTTACGTTTTCCCTATATAAGGACCTGATTAGCCTTGTTTTTGCACATTCAAAAACTGAGAAAAACAACTCTGCTATGGAAAGGATTCAGAGAAATAGAATAACGTAACCAGGGAAGCTAATCTAGCTTCTGAAGAAGCAGCTAAGGAGAAGATCTAGAAAAGGGAAAGCGGCACTCACACCACGCCATCACCGCAGGCGCTTCACAGCGCCACCACCGCAGGCGTTGCCACACCCGCCACCGGTCACGCTGCTTGCGCCACACCCGGCACCAGGCCACCCCTCCCTTGCCGGCGCCATCGATCCCTCTCTCTCTCTCTCTCTCGTTCTCCTCTCTCCCCATTCCTCTCTCCCACCCTTAGGTCCACCCTTGGAAACGCACCATCACCACCTACATACAGCCGCCAACACACTGCTACCTACCCTCTCCTCAATCACCTAGCACCTCCACAACGCCACTTCCAACTGCCACAACCACCCCGAGGCACCCCCAACAAACAAATTATCCGTTTTGAGAAGTTGGAAATCAGCCGAGCCAACTTTGACCACCCGCATCCGCCAATCCAGTGCACCGTTTCTGCCACCTTAAGTCTAGCTAACACCACCTCACGGCCACCTTCGCGTAGCCGCAAACGGCTTTCAAATCTGACGTTCGGATTGCCCGAACCAAAGCGCCGAAGTTGGACCGAAAAACACCGCGCCTGTTATGAGCCTCTGTTGCGTTCAAACTGGTTGCATGGGTTTGCCTCTGTTCCGTTTGACCTTGTAAGTTTTATTGATTTCTAACAGGAATTAAAACTTAAAAGCTCTAGACAAATTATTTTGTGAAAACAAAATTATAACAAATTCAGAATTTTCTTTTAGGTATTTGGTTCTAATCTTTATATTAAATAAATAAATAAATAAAATAAAATAACATAAAAACTAAAGCTAAAGGTTCAAAACAAACCGTTAGATCCCATGATACTGTTGCGTTGTTTACTTTGCCTTCTTATTTACAAGCTTGTTATTAATTTTAAATAAGTTTTAAAGCTTAAACATTTAACTACCAACAAAAGATTAAAGATTTAAATGAATTAATTGAAATAAGTATTTTGACTTATCTTTTCAAAAAAAAAAAGTTAAAATAAAATATTTATAAAATAAAGTTTACTAAATTTACACTATAAAAGTCCTTTTAAAATTTATAAATTAACAAAATTATGACGTTTTTATGTGCATAAGATTTTGGTTAATATCATAGGATTATTTTTCAGAAACTTAAGGTAAAATATTAAATAGAACTTTTAAATAAAACAACAAAATTATGAGTCCTTACAAAAAATAAATAAATAACATTTTCACATATTTTAAGTCTCAATTGGTTTAAATGAAATTTTATAAAATCTAGATTTAAAAGAAATAAAAATCAAAGTTTTAAATAAGAAACTTAAGATAAATTTTTATTGAACATTTTAAAGATTGGGAATTTAGAGAATTTTTATTAAGTTAGCGCCTTTATGCATTTTTTTGAAACTTTAATATGAATGTTAGGATTTTGAACCCTAAGATTAAACATTTCGAAATGGCCATAAAAGTTTTTATATGGTAAAACAAAGTTTTAGAAAAAAAAAATTTGCTAAAAGATTTCTAAGATTTGTAATTTAACAAAATTACCAAAAATTCACTAAAATTAGTATTTTTGTATGTTTATCTAGGCTTGGATACTCTGGACAAGTTAAATGAATAATTGTATGCCAAAACTAGGTGAGTCTCATATATTTTTGTTACTTGAGTTTTCTTGTTATGTTTTGAATGCAAAGTATTGTGTTTACGCATAAAATAACGTTTTATGTTTTGAATACAAAGTATTGTGTTTTCGTATAAAATAACGTTTTTCGTACAATTTTCCTGTCATGGATATATCTGTAAAACAAAATGTGAATATTTTTGGTTTGAGAAAGATACAAATATCTTGTTGAGACTACTTTGAAAATGTGTATATGATGATAGCTTGAATAGTGTTAACCCGGTCGCTGGGGTGTTGAACAGCGAGGTGTATAAAGATGGGATCACGACCCGATGATTGTTGGTTGTGATATCATAACGAAAAGGGTTGTGGGGTCACTCTCTACGTAATTCTGGCATAGCCAAGTGCTTATCATCGTATGTAGGACTTAATGCCTGTAACTTGTTTATGAAAAACCTGTTAAGGCTTAATGCCTGAAATATGTCTATGAAAAATGATATTTTTAACAAGATAGTTTGATGAAATGTTTTCATACGGTAAAATTGATATTCCATGACAAACTTGTAACATTGATATATGTACACTCACACGAGCTTTGAGCTTACGATATTTATATTGTGGCATTTCAGGGTAAGGTGAATGCTGGACGATCGAAGAAAGAAGAAAATATCATTTTGTGTTTTTAGTTGGGACACATGATCATGTTTATATTTAGATATAAATGTTTTGTACTCAGATATTCGCCTGTAAAATTAATATACTTTATGACACTAGTTTGGTTCTGGGTATGTATGTAAATTCATATTTTCGCTAAACCTTTTCTAAATAATGTGTTTGAAAATCCTTAAACGGTTTGAAAAAAAAAGTAGGCCTCGGGCGAGCTTGGCTCACTAGCCGGTCACGAATACCATTTTTAAAAATGGGACGTGACATATATGGTGGTAGAAATACACTTTACCTAGGACCAAGTGTTGGCACATGGCATCCAAGGGTCACATATAGTTGTAGAAATTGTCATGTTGAGTGGTAGAATTTATCACACATCGTTATAGAAACAACATTGATCTATGACCAAAGTCTTGCCACATGGCATCCAAAGGTCACATTCAGTGGTAGATGTTTTCATATCTAGTGGTAGAAGTGGACTACTTTAGTCGTAATTATGATCAAATTGAGTGGTAGTTACCCAATTATTCTTACGCCAACCTTTAACTTACCACATTGCTTCCATGGATCACATAGAATGGTAAAAATCCTCATCTCTAGTGGTAATTCTTATCATATTGAGTAGTAGAAATACAATTGTTCTTAAACCAATCTTTGGCTTACCACCACATCACTTCCAAAGATCACATGGAGTGGTAGAAGTGCTTATGTCGAGTTGTATGTTTTGTCACATTGAGTGGTAGAAACACAATTGTTCTTCCACCTTAGGTTTACCGCTTTGCTTCCAAGGATCACATAGAGTGGTAAAAGTGTTCATATTTGGATGTAGGTACAGTCACATTAACTAGTAAAAATAAATTTGTGCTAACACCTTTGCTTTAATTCATGGCATGCTAAGATCACATGGAGTAGTAAAAGTGTTCATGTTCTTTTGTAGGTATTGTAACATTTAATGAGTGAATTATTATATGTAGTTCTTATTTTATTTATAAGCTTTCTTTGGATAGCACTTTTATTTTAATAATACAAATGTCACCCATAGTACAAATACGCCTTTTTTTTCCTCTTGATGGCTTTCTCTTTGACCTTTGTAGTAAAAGTGTTGATATGTAGTTGTAATAGATGGTGATAAAAGTTGTGATTTATTGTGGTAAAAGTTATAATATTGAGTTTAGCCATTGGTCATATGTAGTGGTAAGAATTATGCGATTGAATGGTAGAAGTTTTTCATATGTAGTGGTAAAAATTTTCATATGTACTAGTAGAAGTTGTATGTCTTTAGTTTTTTGCGGGAAAAATTTAAAACCATCTGGGGTTATGAGAAAATCATTCTAGGGTGGCATTCAACCTATGCTTGAGCACGCATTGGGCGTGATTTCTAGAGAGGTTTTGGCATGCACAAAGCAAGGCACCAAGGTGCCCTTGGTATGGCCAATTAATGGGTGAACCATCACATTGAATAGTGAAAATGATCATGTTTAGTAGCAAGAGTAGTCACATGGTCATGGAAAATCAATACCTAGAGGTGACCTTGCATGCACAAAATAAGTCACCAAGGTACCCAAAGCATGCCCAAGGCAATGCCTAGGGGTGCCTAAGCTAAGACCAAAGCTTTCCTAAGAGGTGCCCTTTGCATGATCAAAACATGACATAGTGTAGTAAGAATAATTATGTCGAGTAGTAAGAACAGTCACATGCAGTGATAATAATTATACTTGTGCTTGGATCTTTGTTTTAATTGTATGAATGCTCACATTAGGTAATAAGAATAGTTATGTCGTGTAGCAAGAGTAGTCACATGCAGTGGTAAGAATGGTTATGTTAATTTAATGCATGGCATTCAATGGTCACATAGAGTGGTAGAAGTGGTCATGTTCCGTGGTAGAAGTGGTCACATATAATGGTAGAAACACACTTGACCTATGCTGAAAGTATTAGCACATGGCATGCAAGGGTCATATCTAGTGGTAGAAGGTCTCATGTTGAGTGGTAGAAGTGGTCACATATGGTGGTAGAAACACCATTGACCTAAGACCAAAGTGTTAGCACATGGCAGGGAAGTGTCACATTGAGTGGTAGAAGTTGACATCTTGAGTGGTAGAAGTTGTCACATATGGTAGTAGAAAAACCCTTGACATAGTACCAAAGTGTTACCACATGGCATCCAAGGGTTACATATACTGGTAGAAGTTTTCATGTTGAGTTGTAGAAGTGGTCACATATGGTGGTAGAAACACACTTGACCTGCGGCCAAAGTGGTAATACATGGCATCCAAGGGTCATATCTAGTGGTAGCACATGGCATCCAAGCTTTTATCTTGAGTGGTAAAAATGGTCACATATTGTTGTAGAAACACACTTGACCTATGGCCAAAGTTATACCACATGGAAAGGAAGGGTCACATTTAGTGGTAAAAATTATCATTTTAAGTAGTAGAAGTGGTCACAGATTGTTGTAGAAGCACACTTAACTTACGACCAAAGTCATACCACATGGCATGGAAGGGTCACATTCAGTGGTAGAAGTTGTCATGTTGAGTGGTAGAAGGGGTCACAATGGTGGTAGAACCACACTTGACATATGACCAAAGTGCTTGTTTATGTCATGCAAGGGTCATGTTTATTTGTAGAAGTTATCATGTTTAGTTGTAGAAGTGGTCACATATGGTGGTAGAAACACACTTCACATATGACCAAAGTCTTACCACATGGCATTAAAGGGTCACATTTGGTGGATAAAGTTATCATGTTAAGTGGTAGAAGTTGTCACATGTGGTGGTAAAACCACACTTGACATATGACCAAAGTGTTTGCTCATGTCATGCAAGGGTCATGTTTAGTTGTAGAAGTTGTCATGTTTAGTTTAGTTGTAGAAGTTGTTATGTTTAGTTGTAGAAGTTGTCACATGTGGAGGTAGAACCACACTCCACATATGACCAAAGTGTTTGCTCATATCATGCAATGGTCATGTTTAGTTGTAGAAGTTATTATCTTTAGTTGTAGAAGTGGTCACATATGGTGGCAGAAACACACTTCACATATGACTAAAGTCTTACAACATGGCATCAAAGTGTCACATTCGGTGATAGAAGTTGTCACGTTGAGTTGTAGAAGTGGTCACATGTGGTAGTAGAACCACACTTGACATGTGACAAAAGTGTTTGTTCATGGTATGCAAGGGTCATGTTTAGTTGTAGAAGTTGTCATGTTTCGTTTTAGAAATGGTCACATATCGTTGTAGAAACACACTTCACTTATGACCAAATTCTTACCACATGGCTTCAAAGTGTCACATTGGTGGTAGAAGAGGTCATGTTGAGTTGTGAAAGTGGTCACATGTTGTGGTAGAACTAGACTTGACATATGACCAAGGTGTTTGCTCATGGCATGCAAGGGTCATGTTTAGTTGTAGAAGTTGTCATGTTTAGTTGTAGAAGTTGTCACATATCGTTGTAGAAACACACTTCATATATGACCAAAGTCTTGCCACATGATATCAAAGTGTCACATTCGGTGGTAGAAGTTGTCATGTTTAGTAGTAGAAGTGGTCACATGTGGTGGTAGAACCACACTTGACATATTACCAAAGTGTTTGCTCATGTCATGCAAGGGTCATGTTTAGTTGTAGAAGTTATCATGTTTAGTTGTAGAAGTTGTCACATATGGTGGTAGAAATGCACTTCACGTATGACCAAAGTCTTACCACATGGCTTCAAAGTGTCACATTTGGTAGTAGAAGCTGTCATGTTGAGTAGTAGAAGTTGTCACATGTAGTGGTAGAACCACACTTGACATATGACCAAAGTATTTGTTCATGTCATGCAAGGGTTATGTTTAGTTGTAGAAGTTGTCATATTTAGTTGTAGAAGTTGTCACATATGGTGGTAGAAATACACTTCACATATGACCAAAGTCTTACCACATGGCATCAAAGTATCACATTTGGTGGTAGAAGTTGTCATGTTGAGTAGTAGAAATGGTCACATGTAGTGGTAGAACCACACTCGACATATGACCAAAGTGTTTGCTAATGTCATGCAAGGGTCATGTTTAGTTGTAGAAGTTGTCATGTTTAGTTGTAGAAGTGGTTACATATGGTGGTAGAAACACACTTCACATATGACCAAAGTCTTACTGCATGGCATCAAAATGTCACATTTGATGGTAGAAGTTGTCATGCTGAGTGGTAGAAGTTGTCACATGTGGTGCTAGAACCACACTTGACATATGATCAAAGTGTTTGCTCATGTTATGCAAGGGTCTTGTTTAGTTGTAGAAGTTACATGTTTAGTTGTAAAAGTTGTCACATATGGTGGTAGAAACACACTTCACATTTAACCAAAGTCTTACCACATGGCATCAAAATGCCACATTTGGTGGTATAAGTTGTCATGTTGAGTGGTAAAAGTTGTCACATGTGGTGCTAGAACCGCACTTGACATATGACCAAAGTGTTTGCTCATGTCATGCAAGGGTCATGTTTAGTTGTAGAAGTTGTCATGTTTAGTTGTAGAAGTAGTCACATGTGGTGGTAGAACCACACTTGACATATGACCAAAGTGTTTGCTCATGTCATGCAATGGTCATGTTTAGTTGTAGAAGTTGCCATCTTTAGTTGTAGAAGTGATCACATATGTTGGTAGAAATACACTTCACATATGACCAAAGTCTTACTACATGACATCAAAGTGTCACATTCGGTGGTAGAAGTTGTCGTGTTAAGTTGTAGAAGTGATCACATGTGGTGGTAGAACCACACTTGACATATGACAAAAGTGTTTACTCAGGGCATGCAAGGGTCATGTTTAGTTGTAGAAGTTGTCATGTTTCGTTGTAAAAGTGGTCACATATCATTGTAGAAACACACTTCACATACGGCCAAAGTCTTACTACATGGTATCAAAGTGTCACATTGATGGTAGAAGTGGTCATGTTGAGTTGTAGAAGTGTTCACATGTGGTGGTAGAACCACACTTGACATATGACCAAAGTGGTTGCTCATGGCATGCAAGGGTCATGTTTAGTTGTAGAAGTTGTCATGTTTAGTTGCAGAAGTTGTCACATATGGTGGTAGAAACACACTTCACATATAACTAAAGTCTTACTACATGGCATCAAAGTATCACATTCGGTGGTAGAAGTTGGCATGTTTGTTGTAGAAGTGGTCACATGCGGTGGTAGAACCACACTTGACATATGAATAAAGTGTTAAACGCTCATGTCATGCAAGGGTCATGTTTAGTTGTAGAAGTTGTTATGTTTAGTTGTTGAAGTGGTCACATATCGTTGTAAAAACACACTTCACATATGACCAAAGTCTTACCACATGACATCAAAGTGCCACGTTGATGGTAGAAGTGGTCATGTTGAGTTGTAGAAGTGGTCACATGTGGTGGTAGAACCACACTTAACATATGACCAAAGTGTTTGCTCATGGCATGCAAGGGTCATGTTTAGTTGTAGAAGTTGCCATATTTCGTTGTAGAAGTGGTCACATATCATTGTTGAAACACACTTCACATATGACCAAAGTCTTACCACATGGCATCACAGTGTCACATTAATGGTAGAAGTGGTCATGTTGAGTTGTAAAAGTGGTCACATATGGTGGTAGAACCACACTTGATATATAATCAAAGTGTTTGCTCATGGCATGCAAGGGTCATGTTTAGTTGTAGAAGTTGTCACATATGGTGGTAGAAACACACTTCACATATGACCAAATTCTTACCATATGGCATCAAAGTGTCACATTTGATGGTAGAAGTTGTCACGTTGAGTAGTAGAACTGGTCACATGTGGTGGTAGAACCACACTTGACGTATGACCAAAGTGTTTGCTCATGTCATGCAAGGGTCATATCTAGTAGTAGAAGTTGTCATATAGTATTGTAGAAGTGGTCATATATTGTGGTAGAAACACACTTGACCTATGACCAAAGTCTTACCACATAGCATGGAAGGGTCACATTCAATGGTAAAAGTTATCATGTTTAGTTGTAGAAGTGGCCATATATGGTGGTTGAAGTGACCAATGACCAAAGTTTGGGCACCTATCCTATGGTCACATCTAGTTGTAGAAGTTGTCATGTCCATTGGTAGAAGTTGTCACTTTGAGTGGTAGAAACACGCTTTGCCTTACACACTTGTTTTTGTCCTTGCTTTTTTTATTGCTCTTTGTTTTAATGATAGGAATGCTTTCTCTTGAGGAGTCATTGTTTTAACGATAATTATGACACGTTACGTTCTAAATGGCCCCATAGTAGAAATACTCTTCCACATTTGTTTTATAACTATCTATCAATGATTTCATTGGGTTGTAGTAAAAGTGTTGATATCAAATAGTTAAAATAGTCATACGTTGTAGTAAAATAGGTCATTTCTTGTAGTAAAAATTGTGATATTGACTTGTATAACTGGTCATATATAGTGGTAAAAATTGTGATATTGAGTAGTATTAATCTTCATATGTAATTGTAAAAGCTATCATTTCTTGTAGTAAAAGTTGTGATATTGAGTTATACAATTGGTCATGTATAGTGGTAGAAATGATGATATTGAGTAGTATTAGTCTTCATATGTAATTGTAAAAGCTGTCATTTTTTGTTGTAAAAGTTGTCATATTGAGTTATACAATTGATTATGTATAGTGGTAGAAATGATGATATTGAGTAGTATTAGTATTCATGTCCAATAGTAAGAATGACTATATATAGTTGTAAAAGTTGCATATGCTATTATTTTTGGCTAGAAAACACTAATGCCACCTTTAGTTATTATTTTTGGCGGGAAACCACTTACTCATTTTTTGTTTTTTGATCAATGCCCTAGGTCAAGTAACCACCTAATCTAATGGCCCAAATTAATTGGGGCATCATAGAAAAATCCTGGATTCAGTCAGAAGCTTGGGCTCTTTTACCATAAATTTTTAAACTAAATTAACAAAATTGGAAATTTTAAATTTTATTCTCAACTTACGTAAAAACGTGTTTAGTAACTACGCTTTAATAAAAAATATTTTTGCTAAATACGTTTTAAATGTAACCTCAACACAATGTTGTAGAATGAAAAATAACGATATGAAAAACGTTTTTAGCAAACACGTTTTCTGATTTAATACATAAAACGTTTTTAGACTGGGATCAGAAGAGGGAAAGGGAAGCTATATGCCATAGTGGGAATATCCCATGGGATATCAAAACCCATTACCTCTCCTGCTCCAGCTCTAGCAGGTCCCTAAGCAGCATCAGCATCAACTCCAACTCCAGCTCCAACACCAACATCGGCAGCCTCTGGTGCCCATCTCCTCCTCCTGCCAGCAGGAGCTGCCAGTCCAAGACCTAGTGGTCCTAGCAGATGTGCTTAGGCCCAAGCTGTGTAATGCCCCTCCGATCCTAATAGCTCGGCAGCGTGGGTCCCCATAATCTCCAGTAGTATGTCGACGCGGCTCAGGTGGTCCTTCCGGTGCATGCGGGCTGAAGGAGTAGCTGTAATCTGGAAATGACCGAGGCTAAGTGACTGGCGGACCACCCTCTCTTCTAAGTAGTACTCATAGTAGAAGGGGCCCTCCAGTAGGATTCGCAATGAGGTGGCATCCCGGCTGTGCATCAGGTCCTCGCCAACCCGATTCTTCACCCCAAGCCAGACATCCCAGTGCACCTGCAGAAATCCAGTGTATAGTACAATACAGTTATCAGTACAGTGAGTCGTGAGCAGTACAGTGCACTGCAGTGAACAATTCAGTACACAGTAATCAGTTTAGTGTTCAGTGTACAGTTTAGTGCAGAAAGCGGTAATCAGTGCAGTAAACAGTGAACAATGTGATACAAAAATAGTGTACAGTATAGTAAATAGTAAAAAATGGTACCTGATCAGGGGTCAGCCGGTCTAGAGAAGCCCAGAATCTATCAATGTCCTTTCCCCCACTCTTCTTCCCTTTCAAACCTCAGGCCCACCGAGCTGCACGGGAAATCACTAGAGGGTCGGTAGAAGATTTTTCTTGGACGTAAAGCCTAAGGAACTCATAAGTCTAAAGTTGTAAAGAGAAGATGTCAGCAAAAAAATAGATAATAGATAACAAAAGAAATGAATGAACGATGTGCATAAACTAAAAGCATACCTCCTAGACCCTCCAGTATCCCCCAATGCTGAGCTCTTGGGAGAATCGGGTCAAAGCCCTCATCGAGCCATAAAGTGTGGCGAGTGCAGCTCCTCCCCAATCATACGTGGCGACATGGTCGAAACGAGCAAGGGCACCAAGATAGTCTAAATGAACGGTATTCTCCTTGTTCGAGAACAAGGAGGTACCGAACATGTGGAGGAGAAAGCCACGGGCAACCCACTCGAAGTGACAGGGCTCTGAACAGTGGAAGTGGCAGAAACGATTAAAAAACCAGGTATACCTAACCCGGTCTCTGTTCAACTGAACAGGAATAGCTCCGAGCAGGTAAGTTATAGCGTCGACGGAGCGGGCGATGGTAGGATCAAAAGGGATAGGGTATCTCCAACTCTGATGCCGATAATCAATGCGAAGTCCAGAGGTGTAAAGGTAGCCTCAAACGTAGTGAAATGAAAGGTGTTGGTGGTATCCCACCACCTCTTTGCTAAAGCTGTTAACCACACCCGGTCATTGTTGGTCCTACCTAGCAAGGGTATGAACCTAGCAAAGCTAGAGGCAACGACTAAAGACCGGCTAGGAGCAAAGAGTGGATCATACCACTGCAACACCTCGCCCGAGGCAAAATTGCCAAAGCCCCAGATATACTGGCCAGCCTGAAAAGAAGAAGATGAACATAATATATAAGAGCAGTCAAAACAAGTGATATGCATAAAGTAACTGAAAGTAATGAAAACCCTAGGTTCGTGTGTGAGTGACGACCCTTTGGTTCTTTTAAGCCCTAGAAGACTAGGCACCCTAAGCCCTGGTGGGCCAGGCAAATCTTTCAAGCCCTAGAAGACTAGGTACCCTAAGCCCTGGTGCGCTAAGAAAATCTTTCAAGCCCTAGAAGACTAGGCACCCTAAGCCCTGGTGCGCCAGGCAAATCTTTCAAACCCTTGAAGACTAGGCACCCTAAGCCCTAGTGCGCCAGGAAAATGCTTTCAACCTTAGGATCGTGTGTGTGTGACAATCCTTCAGTTTTTGCACTTCCTAGTCGAAGACTAGGAACCCTATGCCCTCATACACCAGGCAAATCCTTTCAACCCTAAGTTCGTGTGTGTGTGACGATACTTTGATTTTTGCATGCCCTAGTAGAAGACTAGGGACCCGAAAACCCTGGTATGCCAGGAAAATCCTTTCAACCCTAGGTTCATATGTGAGTGACAATCCTTTGATTTTTGCACACCCTAGTAGAAACTAGGGACCCTAAGCCCTGGTGCGCTAGGCAAATCTCTATCCTAAATCACTCCCTTCAATCTTATAATAATGCCCCCTTTAGATTTTTTTCAAAAATATAAAAAAATAAAATAATAAATAATAAATAAAATTTCCCCCAAATTTTTAGGATTTTTCAAAAATTTCCCCTAGATTTTTAGGATTTTTGAAAAAAATTTCTTAGATTTTTAGGATTTCTTTTTTTTTTTGAAAAATCCCCCCTATTTTTAGGATTTTTGAAAAAGATACTTTTAGTTTTTGTGATTTTCTAAAAATGAAAAAATACCATTTCTAAACCAAAAAAATTTAACCCTCGGTGTTTTTCTAAAAAATGAAAAAATTCTCCCCCCTAGTTTTATCTTTTGCCTAAAAAAAATTAACCTGTTTATTTTTGTGATCTTTCCCAAAAATAAAAATAAAAAAACCCCCCTTTTATTATTTGCATCCAAACCCTAACCCTAGTGTCCCTACTGTTTTAATCTCCTTTGCACGGGTACTTAAGCTAGGTTTTCAATTCGATGTCCAGATTTGTTCCTTAAATATGATTACATGTTTTATCTATCCAGTTTATTCACAGATCTCAAATATTGCATACAGTTATCACAGATATCATATACATTGCATAGTATCATAACAAGTCATAGGAGATCCTAGACATGCATCTATGTTTGAGACATAAAGATAAAACATGTTTTAATATTGAATAAAGAGATAGGAGAATCTACCGAGGGAAGCTGGCGAGAGATGTGCTTGTTCAGTTCCCAGAGGAGAACATCAGCAGCAATGACATCAGCTGGAGGCTCGTAGCGCCTCATCCCACCTGGACCCAAGCGGTGGGGTATCGGAGTATACGTATGTGGACCAAAAGGCGCAGGATGACCCTCTCCAGCATGAGGATCAAGGAAGTCGGCCATCTCGGCCTCAGCAGTAGCATTAGCAGCTGCCTGGGCCTCAGCAACTGCCTGCGCCTCCTCCTCCTTAGCAACACGGCGAGAGGCGGCTCCACCTCAAGAGCAAGGGCATCCATTGCACCTAGCACGGCAGAGGGCTAAGTGGTGGTGACCCTGCTGGCAGGAAAATTGATAGTCGTGCCACCAAGGGTCCCCATAATAGAGCTCTCACCCACAGAAGAACCTTGTATAACTCCCGAGATGTCATCAAGGTGCCTGTATCCTGCCATAGTCAAGAAAAGCAATGGAAAAGGTACAAAAGCTAAAGAACAAGAAGAAAGGCTTGAGAGAGTTTGAGAGGGCAAGAAGGCAACATAGAGAGATTAGGGATGCAAATGAGCCACACCTGCGTGCCTTTGGAAGTCATATGCGCATTTGGAGGTGGAGGTCGCCACCTTTAAAGTCAGCGACAGCTGGGTTTTTTAAGAGTCACTTAACGACTGCCGTGTTAGAAAGGTTTTGTTACAGCGACCGCCATGTTAGAGGGTTTTGGCTCAGCGACCACCAACATGTCAAACGTCATGTCATGTTCTTGGGGCTCGGACCCAGCAACCGCCAACTCTGAAGTTGGCGGCCCCGTGTTAGTGAATCATCAGTGTGTTTTGGGGTTTTTAAGGGGGTCGTTTGGTGTTTGTTTTGTGTATTTTATATTGTGTGTGTGTCTTTTATTAATGTTTATTTTGTTTTATTTGGGGTTTATTAATGTGTGTTTTGTTTTAAATATTATGTATGGTGTGTGTTTTTCAAAAATAATTTTTAAGTCTTGTGTGTGTTTTTCAAAAATAATTTTTAAATCTTGTGTGTGTTTTTTCAAAAAATAATTTTTAAACTTGTGTGTATTTTTCAAAAATAATTTTTAAATCGTCTGTTTTTCAAAAATAATTTTAAATCTTGTGTGCGTTTTTTTAAAAGTAATTTTTAAATCTTGTGTGTTTTTCAAAAATAATTTTTAAGTCTTATGTGTTTTTTCTTGTGTTTTTCGTGGCGTTCTTCCGATAAATTTAATTTTAAAGTCTTGACTCGACTTTTTAATTACTTTTATCCCGCTTTTGTTCTGAGTTTTTAGGTCTTAACTCAACTTATTAATTTGGAGTTTTCTCTCGATAAATTTAATTTTAAAGCCTTGACTCAAGCTAACATCAGCATCTGGGGTTTGCTGATGGCTTCACACCAACACCAGCAAGCCGTGTCGAAGGTTCTGAATAAGGCCAATGTATCGATAGTCACAAGTCTCGAATAGTTGATTGGGTTGATATTGCCAGCTGTAAAGCCTAAGGTGATTTCTTTTTCTAATAAATATTTACTATTAGAAGGGAGAAATCACAATAAGCCATTGCATATCACTGTCAAGTGTCTGGAGAAGTAGGTGTTGGTAACGCTTATCGACAATGGTTCAGCATTGAATGTCTGCCCACTGAGGACTGCAGTCTGCATGGGAATGAAGCCGGATCATTTCACGCCCAATAATCAAGGAGTTTGGGCTTATGACAATACAAGGAGGAATGTACTTAGACTGGTATCCTTCGTTGTGTCAGTCGGTCCTTTGGAAATCTCGGTGGAGTTCCATGTGATGGATGTCCTGGCATCTTTCAATCTTTTGTTGGGACGACCTTGGCTCCACAACCCCGAGGTGCGAGCTGTTCCCTCTACTCTTCACCAGAAGCTAAAATTGATTAAAAATGGGACAGTATTAACCATCCATGGAGAAGATAGTATTCAACCCCTAAGAGAAGATGGCTCAACTCTCTTAGAAGTCCAGCACGAAGAAGGGGATGTATCATTGAGTGGGTTCTAGTTCGATGAGGCCCAGGATGTCTAGATGCTATTAGAGGAGGAAGAGAGTTACATCAATCTCTATGCGGTTACAATCATGAGACGTGTGTCTTATTTTTCGGGAATGGAGTTGGGTTCGCAAGCAGCAAGGAATTCCAGAGCCTATTCAACTGTTGCCAACCTTGCAACGTTTTGGCCTCGGGTACAAGCTGACAGACAAGGATTTTGAGGGGTTAAACACAAGGCAGAAAGGAAAGAAGGTTAAGTATTCGGGAATGTTGAGTGGTTACTTCGTCAAGGAAGGTGAAGAAGATTTTCTATACTGTGGTTTCCTAGAGCCATGGTTTGATGAGGAAACTAATCAACGGTTTCCAGGGTTGGAAATTTTCTTCAACCACAGAGAAAGAAGAGAAGATCCAAGAAGAGGACTGGGCGGATAAATTAGACAGTGTTAGCATGGGAGTTTTATTTAGCGGTAAGATGGCTTAGATGTGCATAAATGATCAGGACTATTTGATGTTGGGCTACAACACACTAGCTGACTACACCAGGCTTATCGTGGATGCGGCTGCAAAGGATGTTAAAAACTAGCCATATAGTCTTGTAATACATGTCTCGAGTCTGAGTCATGTGAGTCTGTGTTGGAGAGCACATCTGTCTGTGCATCTTCTGTTAGGGTTGGTATGCTGAAAATCATGTTTTAAGTATTTAATTTTATTTTAATAAAATTAATTTTTTATTTTATGAGAATCTTTATTAGCAATGTATGCATATCATTTCTTTGTTATGCATGAATGCCTAATATTCTGTATAATATTTAATCTGGTGTGTCGAGTACGACTTACACAAAGAATATTAGATTTTAGATTATTGCAGAATATAAGTTTTATGTTTACAGTTTAGATGAAAAAATGGACATACTATCTGTACGACTGTGGCACAGAGTTTTAGTAGGCCTGTCGTGGTTACGGGAAACAGATAATAGCGGCGTTTATTGTTCCGACTCTATGTGCCAGTACACTTTGTGTGTACTGAACGGGACATTTAGGGTAATTTATTTTATACTGACTATATAAATTAATTCACACCCCAAGGTTATTATGAATAGTGCTTATTCTCTTAATCCTAAAATAATTATTGACTTGCATATAGTTCTTTAGTAGTGTAAACTGCAATTCAGTGTTTTATGAAAATTACAGAAATCGCTGCTGATTTTTCATAATTACAGATACCGTTATGAGGTTTGCTTAATTGCAGAAATCGTTGATACGTGTCTGTGTTCCACTAAAAGTCTTACTCATAATTACTCCTCAGGTCCCTGCTGTAACCCTATATATACGCAAGTAGGTTGAATCAGTTTTATATAATCATATATTATATTTTGTATTTCAAGACTACAATATATTTGGGTTCTGCCGATACGAGTTCTTGATAGTCCGTAACCCACACTACGTTTGAGGATCGCGTAAAGGATTACAGTAGAAGATCTGACATGAGCTTTAATTCAAAATCAAATCGTAGTTGAAGAATATATTGACAAAATATATTCTTCTAAATTAACTTTACTTGCACGGGTTTTATTTTGATCGTTCTACGTCAAAAGTTTTAACTGGAGCCCGTTTCGGCGTTTGCCCGTCCAGTTAATTTTTTTACCGAAAATCGTTTACAAAAACAATGATCTTGGCAGTATTGCCTCCAACAATTGGTATCAGAGCCGTTTTGTTTTTAGTTTACGGTTTATCAAGGACCGGGTAGTTTTAGAACTGTTGCTAATTTTGTTTTGTAGGCGTTCTAAATCCCGATTT